>APFE030293912.1:73437-148370 GCA_000404065.3 Pinus taeda | reverse complement strand
AAAACATTCAACCGCAAAATACCTATCATTCATCATATCATCATTGAGTCAGTCCTTGCAGCAACATTTCTTCAACTTGAACTATGATTTCGCGTGGTGGGCTTCCCTGCGACGGGTGGCTTTCTATCGACATCAGCACATTATCTAGAAAGCTGACTTAGAAATCATCAGTACCTTGAAGTCTGCATGCATCAATGGCAGGTTTCTCGCCTTCGACGTCAGTTTTCATCATTGACTTGCGATCGAAGGATTCCATGAAATGTTTGACACCGACACATTCATTCACATCTCATGGATTGTGCTGGGTACTTTGAGAGCCATTGACATTAATGGTGGTCTCTCTCACGCTTGTTAACAGTTTACATCATTGACTGGTAATCAAGTGGTTTCTACCATGTTCGACATCGACTCATTTATTCACATGGCTAGAATCGTACCAATTCGGGAAGCAGGGATGAAGACCCTGGATCTAGTTTCCACCATCCAGGCTGCAAGGAGTTTTGTATTCATTATATTGTAGACCAATTATAAACAGATGGCTGCGACCATACTGTGTCTACACGAGTCTATGATTATGATGTATTATGAAATCATTCTTGTACCAGAGTAGTTAGTCCAATAGTTAAAGTTTTGATCTGAGTATGGGAATGCCTACCTCAGCATGATATGATCTTATACATGTATTTTGTGTTGAAAATTGCAGGTTCTGACCAAGCTCTCCACAAGATGATCCTCGAAATGATAAATTACTTCACCCTTCCTATATGACTTAACACCCATATCTATTATAGGCTTCGTACTTTAGGGGGCAATCTGTTACACTGAAATTTGTCACCATGGCTATCTGCAGTTAAATAGCGATTTTGTCCTCCTTGTCAAGCCTCAAACCTTTGCTCTTCATGTCAAACTTCAAAAAGAGAGAAAGTCACTTTAAAACATGTTTATCTCTGGGTACGCAGGTTCTCTCTACCTTGCCTGCGTGTACACACTCAAAACACACTGTACCTGCGTACTTGTACACTCTGTAAGCTAAAGGTTGGGTGCATACCCTTGTAAAGGTCAAAAGGCGCGAGTTTCATCTCTAAAAAGTTACTTGTGGTCACTTCTAGAGCCTTCTAGAAGAGTGTTTGACGTGTATTGAGCGCCTCCAGATGGTTCATGCACTCCTATGATAGAGGAACTTATCCCATCAAGAGAGGAGCTACCCCATCCAAAAGAGGGAGTATCCCATTGATGTTGGAACTGAATAACTTCCTCTAGAATACTATAAATACAGGCCTTGGCCCAAAGGAGGGGAGGTTGAAAGCTGAACATTCTAAAGGGTAAATGCTGCTGGAATTAGGACTTCCATTGTTGACTTGTGAGGAGAGATCACTATCCTTCCTTGTTGCCATAGTGGGAGTGGGTGAGCTTGTCAAAGTAGAGGAAATCTCTTGCTGGACCCTGGGAGGAGCTTGCACAACACCAAGGCTCAGGTTGTAATGGTTCCTTTTTTGTTTCCTTAATACAAATAAGTCCATTCTTCTCAATGATTTGTTGTTAATGAATTATTTCATGTACTCCTTGGTCTATGTGATGAATATGCTTTGTTTTATGAAATATTCAGGTGTTATGTAATCGTTTTCCTTGTTAGTGTATGCAGGTCTTAAAGTGAAGGAGGAGCTCATCTGGATCAGCAAGGCTGGACTGCTACAACAAGCGTTGGACCTAGGGTAAGATCGGAAAACACTTGGTTTCTCATAGAATAATGTATGTTTAGAGAAGGATTGCTCTTGTTTGGTTTGTTTGTCACTAGAGAGTCTTAGACTCCTAGGGAGGTTAGGTTTGTCCGCAAAAATAACTCTTTCCGCATGACAAGCTTGTTAGAGGTTTTAGTTTTATGAAACCACTTCATTTCCTGAAAAGAATGAACAAGTACACCTTCCATCATTTAGGAATAAATTTGAAATTCCTTCATTTTTTTCATTATTCTTTTAGAAAAGATAAGGTTCACCAAATGACACTTCTAGACATGTAATATTAGCTTTCTAAAAATTTGCTTCTTAAAAATTGCATTTTCTAAATCAAACAAGGACTCAACTTCCTCCTTCAAATCATCAAGAAGGATAATCTTTTCATGAAACTCACCTACAAGATTCTAGCTTGTTAGAGGTTTTAGTTTTATGAAACCACTTCATTTCCTAAAAAGATTCAACAAGTACACCTTCCATCATTTAGGAGTAAATCTCAAATTCCTTTTTTTCTTTTATTATTCTCTTAGAAAAGATAAGGTTCACCAAATGACACTTCTAGACATGTAATTGTTAGCTCTGCTATATAATATTGATTTTCTAAAGTTGGAGGCACACCTGGTCCATGGTCGCACTCAAAGAAGGCCTATAATGGTTACCCTCACCTTATCCTTTACCTCTTTCACTCTCCCTTCATTTACATTTCCTATGCTTTTGTTAAAAATCACATAAAATCTATTGTCCTTAAGCCCTAAGTGCTTAAATCTGTACCCCCATAAACCCACGCCCATACGACCATGCGCCTTCACAAGCCCTTCACCGGTCCTCTTAGTCGTTGACCCTTCACCCTGATCCAACGGTTCCCCATCGTGCCGGACGAAAACCTGCGCAATCAAATCCCCACTGTTCGATCATCTCCACCGCGATCGAACAATGTTTGCTGTCCCCGCGCCCACGAAGTAACGAGATGTTAGCACGTGATGGCAAGCGGTTTTATCCCTTCTCTGCTACCACGTGTAGCCCTCCGAGTGGTATCGCATGCCATTGTACTTTTATTGCCTAGTGATCAACGATGGTGCGAGCAATACCAATTATCGTTCAAACCCATATTCCCCCCGATAACGTCCTCGCGTTTTTTCCACCCGATGACCGTTGGATCGGCCCGCTGAGATCCAACGGCCCACGATCACTCCGCTCTCATCTCTCCCGATACCCTCTGCTAAGCCGTCCTCGCCATCCATCCTCTTGATCTGATGGCTGATCTTCCTCCTTCATCTAGCCCATCCATTTGCTACTCAGTCCACGCCCCTAACCGTTCCATGCACCCGAAGGACGAAGACGACCAGCACACCAATACCAGTAGCAATTGCTCCGCAACAACCACATTCAACAGGCAGTATGGCCAAGAAGGAAAAGGACCGAGCATGAGTATGTAGCTGCATTTAGCAATTATGGAACTTAATGGATAAAGACACTCCAGCCGCCTAAGAGGATAACAGAGCACCCGAGGAGATCAAATTCACTCACAGAGACAAGTAAATGCACTTAGAAGCTCCATCAGGAAACTTAATGTGGTTGGTGGTTAGTTATGGCCCTTCAATACCTAAAATGGTCAAGTGCCTTTGATATGAAATTCTATATATACCCGAAAACAAGATGAAAATAGGGTTGATGGTTGATGTTTTGATGTGAGATTCAACTTCTGGAGAGTGTAACTATTTTGATACTTACATCGTCTTGTCTTCATTTTCAGCTAATACAAGCTTCTTTTTCTGTTAATTGCTCACTTTTCATGTGTCTTCTTTTCCAAGCTGTGCTTGATATGCTGTATTCCTGAACTCTTGATGTTTAGCATTAGAGTAGTTGTCATCCTACTTCTGTGTTAAAGTCTTGCATGTGTCAGTGAATGAGTTATTTAGGTTTCTGTTCACCTAGTGCCACAGAGCTATCATCCTGTCTATGCATCAGGGAATTAGATTTGCAGGCTTCTTTACTGGTTGCAAGTCGGCCATCACATGGTCATGTGCATCTGCTGGTGTGGTTAGTATTCTCCATATTCACCCAATCCTTAAACTGTGAGTCATTGGTGGTCTAAAGCCTTGTAGTTTGGGGGTGTTCACACATGTCTGGAGTCAAGCATAATAGAAGCATTTATCTGGCTTGAACAAGCATCATTCCTTCCATTCATCCATTTTCAACAATAAATTGAATTTTTAATGTTCCCGAGCATCTCCAGACTACAACCTAGGAGAGTTTCTTGGGGTGATAGCATTAATTGGCGCCGTTGTCGGGGAGAGGAGATTCAAGCTCAGCTTCCCTAGGAAAATGACACAGCTCTAGCTTTGATGATAGACAAAGCCTGGATACATTTCTGGTTGTAATCATCTATCTGGCAACTCTACTGGAGAACCAACCTAGTGGCGACTCCACATTGCAATTCTGGCTCAGTTTGTGAGGCATACTCGAAGAAATTCTCAGAAATCACCAGCTAACCCAGTGCCTGACCCTGAGAAGATTTTCAAGCAGGAGAAAACATCACAGAAAGGAGCATCAGGATCAGGTAGACCGAAAAAACCTTATGCATCTCTGCAAGAAGGGCCTTTAGCTGAGAATATACAGTTTGAAGATATAGAGCCTAGCATTGTTAGTGAAGAAATACCCTCGGAGATTCACAAAGCTCCTTGTTCTTTAGGTTCCCATTTGGATCTAATTCCAAAGAAAGCTTCCCATACAATCCATCATATTCCTTTGTCTCTGTCATCTATTTCATTACTTCCTACCACCTAATCTGCCAGTGTCCTTCCACCTATCCCAGCCATGGCAGGCCAACAGGCATCCACAAAGATGGAAAGAATCATAGCTGCAAGGTATGGACCCTTGGTCTTGCCCGTTCCTTTGAATGCCATGCCTGGAGGAGAGTATCAGAAATACATGCCCAAGTTCACTGGTACAGAGGGAGTAACAACTGAAGAACATCTTGAGTCTTTTTATAGTTATGTCTATAACCTAGATATTAGTGAGGATGATGTGTGGATAAGAGTGTTTGTCCAAAGCCTTGATGGAGAGGCTAGAAAGAGGTTCAGATAATTGACCCCTAGGTCTATAGCAGACATTGAAGCATTAGATGATGTATTTCTGAAGCATTGGGGAGATAAAAAAGACCTGTTATATTACCATACTGAGTTTGGTAACTTGAAGAGGGAAAATAGGGAATCATTGCCCGATTTTAATAAAAGATTCAATCATATGTATAATAAGATACCAGCAGAAGTAAAGCCTACCCCCACCTCTGCCAAACTCACCTATGCCAATGCTTTTGACTCTGATTTCTGCCTGTTGTTGAGAGAAAGAAGATGTGCCACTCTAGCTGAAATGCAAGATGCAGCCCTAGAGGTGGAATCTAATATCATGGCTACAGAAAAGTTCAAGAGTCAGGCTGATAGAAGGAGGTAGAGAGGTGAGGCTTCTTCTTCCTCTGCTTCATCTTCAGAACCTAAATTAGATAAAATGACTAAGATGATAGAGTCATTGGCTGTTGAGATATCTAAGCTGAAGGTTGAGCAGAGCTCAGGAAAGGCAAGGCTTACAAACACATTTGCTCCCAGAAACCCAAATCCATTCAGAAGAGAAAATGAACAATTGCAAAGCATTCAGAGAGGTAAAGAAGATGATGGAGAACAAAAGGTTAAGGCTCCTTTCCAAAACGTAGTCATGGAGGAAGAGCAGTTTGAAGAAGAGGATGAAATTCATTACATGGAAGATAAAGCAGCGCTGCTTTTTTGACATTGGCTGCCTATGAAGAATCATTGTTGTAGGACCAAACCAGTCAAAGGTGGGATAGAGAAGTTGTTCTGCAGACTGATGAGAAACAAAGATACAGTCTAAGGTCAAAAGCAAACAATGTCAAGGAGAATCCTGTCCAAAAAGCTGTTGTCCCAATAGAGCAACAGAAAATCAGACAGAAAAGACCAGCAGCTGATCCAGTCATCCTCAAAGCACCAACTCAAGAGGTAAGAGGTCCTGACAAGTCCCATTCCCCTTTCAGTTTCGAATCAGAATTACAGAATTTAAAAATATATGTACCTCTGATAGAACTTGTAAAGAGTGAAGTTTTTAGAAAGCCAACCCTTGATGCTTTTGAGCTAAAAGCTTCAAAAACCCCCACTGACTATGTCAACTTGCAAGATGATAAACCTGCAGTTGTGCTTAGCCCAATGATTGAAGCTGCTGATAATGGCTCCCCATCCTTCTATGTCTCCTTGACCATTCATGACAAAACCTCCATAACTGTCTGCTAGACATAGGGGCTAGCCACAATTTGATGCCTAAAGCTGTCATGGAAGAGTTAGGCCTTGATATCACCAGACCATATCATGACCTATTCTCTTTTGATTCAAGAAAGGTAAAATTACTAGGATTAATCAAAGACCTGGCCATTACCCTAGCTCAGTTTCCCATGAAGAGTATGATGATGGACATTGTCGTAGCAAATGTCCCTCCCAAGTTTGGCATGTTGTTGTCCAGAGGGTGGATTAAGAGACTAGGTGGGACATTACAGAATGATTTGTCTTATGCCACTGTCCCAATCTTTGGAGGAGAAAGAAGGAGATTTTACAGAGAAGCACAGCTGGCCTACATCATCAGTGATGAGAAGAATCCTTCCAATCATCCCATTTATGTTGTCGACACTGACTTTTGAACATGTATTCTCCAAATTGAAGAATCCCAGAAGGCCTTATTGTAGCTAAAGAAACCAATAGTCCAGGTTGAGGGAGAGCAAGGAAGTCAGGCTTGGGAGATGTTCTTTGATGGGGCATGTTCAAGGGAGACTGCAGGACCAGGAGTGGTGCTGATTTCTCCAAAACAAGAAAGCACACATCTATCTTTTAAGCTGGCTTTCCAAGTCACCAACAATATAACAGAGTATGAGGCTCTGGTAATGGGCCTTAACACAGCTAAAGGCAGAGGTATCAGAAGCATAAGAGTGTTTGGAGATGTTGATCTCATCATTCAGCAAGTGAACAAAATGTTTCAAGCAAAGCACCCAAGGCTGAAAGCATATAGAGACGAGGTATGGAGACTTAAAGACTCTTTTGATAATTTTTATATCTCATACATGCGTAGAGTGAAAAATCAGCTCGTTGGTTCCCTTGCTGTGTCTGCTAGCATGTTTATCCCTCCCATGCCTCCTAGACTAGTTTATGAAGTTCATATGAAATATAGAACATCCTTGCCTGATAATGTCCAACATTGGAAAGTTTTTGAAGATGATGATGAAGTGAATAGGTTTCTGCAAGTCATTGATAAATTCTTTGTAATGCAAATTGATCAAGAGAATGAAGCCTTGGAAGAAAGTCCCCAGTCCTAGCTTAGAAACAAAATTGGTAAAGATAGCATTGTCCAACTGCCCAACAATCAGATACCTAAGGGTATAATTCCTTTAGAAAAGTTGTTTGCCCAGAATGATGTGCCTCATAAGGCTGCCCAAAAAGAGAACCAATCTGCAGTCTGTAAGCATAATATAGGGCGTCCAGATCATCCAAGATATATAAATCTATCCACCCATCTATCTGTTACCCAAATTTCTAAGTACTGTAATTTAATGAAGTAATTTGCTGATGTTTTTGCCTGGGAATATAGTGACCTGAAAACATATGACAAAAAGATCATCCAACATAAAATTCCTTTAGAGAAAGATACCATCCCTTTCAAACAGAAGCTGAGACCAATAAATCCTTTGCTCCTCCCTCTGATTGAAAAAGAAATCAAGAAGTTGCTGGCTGCCAAGATCATAGTCCCTCTGAGATATTCAAAATGGCTAGCCAATTTGGTGGTGGTGAGGAAGAAAAGTGGAGAAATCAGGCTCTGTGTTGATTTCAGAAACTTAAACAAATGCTCTAAGAAAGAAAATTATCCTCTACCAAAGATGGAGCATTTGCTACAGAAGGTCTCAGGGGCCAAAGTGATGTCTTTCCTAGATGGATTTTCAGGGTATAACCAGGTTGCTGTACATCCAGATGACCAAGAGAAGACTACATTCACCACTCCTTAGGGCACTTTTATATACTCTAAGATGCCTTTTGGGTTGATGAACGTTGGAGCCACCTTTCAGAGAGCTATGGATATAGCATTTGTAGGAGAGAAGGATAAGTTTGTCCTTATCTACCTAGATGATATAACAATGTACTCCAGCGGCCATCAACACCATTTGCAGCTTTTGGAGAAAGTGTTCCTGAAGTGCCGGAGGTTTGGGATTTCAGTCAATCCTAAAAAGTCACAGTTTGATTTAGAAGAAGGCAAGCTGTTAGGATATGTTGTTTCTGCTGCAGGTGTCTAGATTGACCCAGAAAGAGTAAGAGCAATACAGACCTTGTCTGTCCTGAGTTCAAAGAAGGATATCCAATCCTTTCTGGGCAAAATAAATTTTGTTAGGAGGTTCATCCCCAATTTTGCAGAACTTGTGAAGCATATTACCTCCATGTTGAAAAAGGGGTTAGAGATCAAATGGACTGATGTAGCAAGGAAATCCTTTGAGTCCATTAAGAAATCTATTATGGAGGCTCATACTTTGATCAGTCCAGATCACAACAAGGAGTTCCATATATTTTCATTTGCCTATGATGACACCCTTGCAGTAGTTTTATTGCAAGTACATGAAGAAGGTTCATAGCATCCAGTGGCATTTTTCAGCAAAACCTTAAGTGGTGCTGAGTTGAGGTATAATATCATTGAGAAATAGGCATATGCTCTTATAAAATCTTTGAAAGCCTTCAGAATTTACATTCTGCATTCCAAGATAATTGCATATGTACCTTCTGCTTCAATTAAAGATGTCCTAACGCAGCCTGATGCTGATGGAAGAAGGGATAAATGGATTGAAAAGTTAACTGAATTCAATATAGAACTGAAGCCCACCAAGCTTGTCAAAGGTCAGGGCCTTGCTAGATTAATGGTTGAAGAAAATCGCAGAATGCTGGACATAAATATCATAAGCACAAGTTCAGAAAATGGTCAGGCAGAAGAAGAAACAACTGAACTAGGGAAAAATCGGCCATTGGCAAAAAATCTAGCTTCTTGTGATTGGTATTCTGCAATAGCTCAATTCTTACTAAAGCTAGAAGTCCCTCCAGGCCTTAGTCCAAGCCAAGCCAGAACTGTTAAGCTAGATACTATATTCAGGAAAATCTGCTCTACTGGAGGGACCCCTCTGGAATTCTTCTAAGGTGTCTGGACAAAGAACAATCCATGAAAGCGATGCAACCGTTTCATTCTAGCCTATGTGGAGGGAATCATTATTGGAAAACTACAACTCACAAGATCCTCAGAGCTGGGTTCTATTGGCCCACCTTATTTTATGATGTCTTCTTATTTGTTAAATCTTGTGACAGGTACCAAAGATTTGAAGGGAAGCAACAATTGAAATCCCTGCCCTTAGGACCCATACATGTTAGTGGCCCCTTTCAGTAGTGGGGCTTGGATTTCATTGGAGAAATCAATCCACATTCCAGTTGCCAACACAGATGGATCTTAGTTGCCACTGATTATTTCACTAAATGGATTGAAGCAATCCCTACCAGAAAGGTTGATCACCATGTGGTCATAAGGTTCTTGAAAGAGAATATCTTCACCAGATTTGGTTTTCCACGTAAAATAGTCACAGATAATGCTGCAACCTTTAGGGCAAAATAATTGGTGGACATGTGTAACTCATAGGGCATTAAGCTGGTTCATTCCAACTCATACTACCCTCAAGGCAATGGTCTAGCAGAATCTTCTAACAAAAGACTGATAAGGATAATTAAAAAGATGTTGGAAGATAATAAAAAGAATTGGGATTCTAAACTCAAGTATGCACTGTGGGGTGACAGAGTAACCACTAAGAAATCCATAGGGAATTCTCCTTTCAAGCTAGTATATGGCACTGAAGTTGTATTCCGAATTCAGTTAACCCTCCCTGTGGCAAAATTCTTGCTAGAAGAGCAGAACGGGGAAGAGGACATGGCAAAAAGGATCACTGATTTAGCAGAGGTACATCAGATCAAAGAAAAACTGGTTGAAAGGTCTGCAGCACATCAAAAGAAGAGCAAGGAAGCTTTTGACAGGAGGGCAAAAATAGACAATTTTCAGGTTGGAGACTTGGTTCTTAAGTGGGATGCACTGAAAGAGAAGAAAGGTAACCATGGGATGTTTGATGCTTTATGGACAGGGCCTTTAAGTTTGTAAATATGTTATTTTAATCAGTTTTAGTGTAGACTCAGTTAGACTCCATGCCCAATGGAATACTAGGAAATTTTGCTAATTTGGTTTTCACAGGTAAGGCATTGGTATGCAGTTCTTGAGACCTCACAGGGAGGATCTCATCCCCAGAAGGAGCTAGTGTTAGCTCTGCTATATAACATTTATTTTGTAAAGTTGGAGGCACACCTGGTCCGTGGTCGTGCTCAAAGAAGGCCTATAATGGTTACCCTCACCTTCTCCTTTACCTCTTTCACTCTCCCTTCATTTACATTTCCTACGTTTTTTTTTTTTAAATCACATAAAATCTATTGTCCGTAAGCCCTAAGCACTTAAACCCATACCCCCATAAACTCGCGCCCATACGACCGTGTGCCTTCACAAGCCCTTCACCCGTCATCTTAGTCATTGACCCTTCACCCCGATCCAATGGTTCCTCGTCGTGCCGAACGAAAACCCGTGCGATCAAATCCCCATCGTCTGATCGTCTTCGCCGCGATCGAACGATGTTCACTCTCCCCGCGCCGGCGAAGTAACGAAACGTTAACGCACAATGGAAAGTGGTTTTATCCCTTCCCCGCTGCCACGTGTTGCCCTCCTAGTGGTATCGCACGCCATTGTACTTTTACCGCTTAGTGATCAACGATGGTGCGAGCAATACCACTTACCGTTCAAACCCATATTCCCGCCCGATAACGTCCTCACGTTTCCACTGCCCGACGACCTTTGGATTGGCCCGTTGAGATCTAACGGCCCACGATCACTCCACTCTCATCTCTCCTAATACCCTCCGCTATGTTGTCCCCGCCGTCCATCCTCTCGATCTGATGGCTGATCTTCCTCCATCATCCAACCCATCCATTCGCTACTCAGTCCACGCCCCTGACTGTTCCATGCACCCGAAGGACGAAGGCGACTGGATCACTAGTACCAGTAGGAATTGCTCCGCAACAACCGCTTTCAATAGGCAGTATGGCCAAGAAGGAAAAGGACCGAGCATGAGTATGTAGCTGCATTTAGGAGTTATGGAACTTAATGGATAAAGACACTCCATCCGCCTGAGAGGACAACAGAGCACCCGAGGAGATCAAATTCACTCACAGAGACAAGTAAACACACTCAGAAGCTCCATCAGGCAACTTAATGCGGTTGGTGGTCAGTTATGGCCCCTCCATACCTAAAATGGCCAAGTGCCTTTGTAATGAAATTCTATATATACCCGAAAACAAGATGAAAACAGGGTTGATGGTTGATGTTTTGATGTGAGATTCAACTTCTGGAGACTGTAACTATTTTGATACTTGCAGCGTCTCGTCTTCATTTTCAGCTAATACAAGCTTATTTTGTTGTTAATTGCTCACTTTTCATGTGTCTTCGTTTCCAAGTTGTGCTTGATATGCTGTATTCCTGAAATCTTGATGTTTAGCATTAGAGTAGCTGTCATCCTACTTCTGTGTTAAAGTCTTGCATGTGTCAGTGAATGAGTTATTCAGGTTTCTGTTCACCTAGTGCCAAAGTGCTGTAATCCTGTCTGTGCATCAGGGAATTAGATTTCCAGGCTTCGTTACTGGTTGCAAGCTGGCCATCACATGGTCATGTGCATCTGCTGGTGTGGTTAGTATTCTCCATATTCACCCAATCCTTTAACTGTGAGTCATTGGTGGTTTAAAGCCTTGTAATCTGGGGGTGTTCACACCTGTCTGGAGTCAAGCATAATAGAAGTAGTTATCTGGCTTGAACAAGCATCATTCATTTCATTCATTCATTTGCAACAATAAGTTGAATTTTTAATGTTCCCGAGCATCTCCGAACTACAACTTAGGAGAGTTTCTTGGGGTGATAACAGTAATATTAGCCTTCTCAAAATTTGCTTCTTAAAAATTGCATTTTCTAAATCAAACAAGGACTCAACTTCCTCCTTCAAATCATCAAGAAGGATAATCTTTTCATGAAACTCACCTACAAGATTCTAGCTTGTTAGAGGTTTTAGTTTTATGAAACCACTTCATTTCCTGAAAAGAATCAGTACACCTTCCATCATTTAGGAGTAAATCTAAAATTCCTTCATTTTTTTCATTATTCTCTTAGAAAAGATAAGGTTCACCAAATTACACTTCTAGACATGTAATATTAGCCTTCTCAAAATTTGCTTCTTAAAAATTGCATTTTCTAAATCAAAGAAGGACTGAACTTCCTCCTTCAAAACATCAAGAAGGATATTCTTTTCATGAAACTCACCTACAAGATTCTAGCTTGCTAGAGGTTTTATTTTTATGAAACCACTTCATTTCCTAAAAAGAATCAAAAAGTACACCTTCCATCATTTAGGAGTAAATCTCAAATTCCTTCGTTTTTTTCATTATTCTCTTAGAAAAGATAAGGTTCACCAAATGACACTTCTAGACATGTAATATTAGCCTTCTCAAAATTTGCTTCTTAAAAATTGCATTTTCTAAATCAAATAAGGACTCAACTTCCTCCTTCAAATCATCAAGAAGGATAGTCTTTTCATAAAACTCACCTACAAGATTCTAGCTTGTTAGATGTTTTAGTTTTATGAAATCACTTCATTTATTGAAAAGAATCAATAGGTACACCTTCCATCATTTAGGAGTAAATCTCAAGTTCCTTCATTTTTTTCATTATTCTCTTAGAAAAGATAAGGCTCACCAAATGACACTTCTAGACATGTAATATTAGCCTTCTCAAAATTTTCTTCTTAAAAATTGCATTTTCTAAATCAAACAAGGACTCAACTTCCTCCTTCAAATCATCAAGAAGGATAATCTTTTCATGAAACACACCTACAAGATTCTAGCTTGTTAGAGGTTTTAGTTTTATGAAACCACTTCATTTCCTTAAAAGAATCAACAAGTACACCTTCCATCATTTAGGAGTAAATCTCAAATTTCTTTGTTTTTTTCATTATTCTCTTAGAAAAGATAAGGTTCACCAAATGGCACTTCTAGACATGTAATATTAGCCTTCTCAAAATTTGCTTCTTAAAAATTGCATTTTCTAAATCAGACAAGGACTCAACTTCCTCCTTCAATTGATCAAGAAGGATAATCTTTTCATGAAACTCACCTACAAGATTCTAGCTTGTTAGAAGTTTTAGTTTTATGAAACCACTTCATTTCCTGAAAAGAATTGTTGAAATATGGCAACAAGAATATTCCAATTTAATTTGTCCTTGAATTAAATTGTGAATTAAAATCGAATTTAGTCTTAACAGCTACTTGGAAATAATTACTTAATTTATTTTAAATTAATTAGTTGGAGAAATTCAAGTTAGAAGTCTTTCTGAAGTCATGCAAGAGTTATCCCTTAAATTAAGGAGATAATACTGAGTTATATTTGAGTTGTAATTAGTTAACTTAGTTTACTGAGTTAAGTCCAGTTAAATTAGTTCCAAACTATTTGAGGAACTAATAGTGAGTTAATAGTTAGTTGATGCATTAATGCACTCAACTAGTGCTACTCCAGTTAACTGAAGATTCCCTCATCAGAAACTCACGCATGTCTATTCTGAGAAAGACCTAGTTGAGATTAATGTTCAAGGACAATGTATTATCAGTTGCCTGTGTTTTCTCATGGAGAAAACTCATGCATGCAGTCAAGGATTCATCCTTGAGGATTGCGCAGTTTTGAAGGCTTGGTTTTCCACTTGATAATAGGCTAATCATCCACAAGGAACAACACAAGGAAATAGAAGCTTGGAGGGCAGAGAGGAAGGCTGGAGAGAAGCCAAGATTACCTGTAAGCATCTGTGAGGATTGTATTGAGAGCTGGGTAATTGTGAGAGCTAAGGATTTGTATAATTCCTATGTATTTCCACCATGTATGATAATACTATTGTGTGGGGTTTTTATCTGAGGATTTACCCAAAAGTATTTTCATGTGTATTGTGCCATTGATTCTTCTTCTTCTGGTTATATTGTTCAGCTCGATCTTTAAGCTTCCGCAAATTGATAGTAGAAGTAGGTTATAGTATTCTGCTTTGATTTATATTGCATTATCAGGTTAACCTATCACAGATTTTCTACATGGTATCGGAGTTGTGAACAGTATACTGAGAAGATAATTCGAAGTTTGAAGTTCGAGGTTGTAGGTGCAAATCAGATTAATATCATACTTCAAGGTTGGCCAATGGCGTTCTATGGCTTGAGACTCAAGTATGCCTTGGAAGGTAGCTCGAATTATATAGCATGGAAAGATATAATGGAGGCTGTATTAGAAGACAATGTCTTGAAGGAATTCATTGATCAAGAAATCCCAAAGCCAACTTCAACTAATGCACAAGAGTTGGCTGAGTGGAAGAAGTGTGTGGCGAAGGCGAGACAGATCATTCTTGAGGGAGTTTGAGACCATATTGTCTCGAGTCTCCATGGGAAGGATACTCTATTTTCAATGTGGAAGACATTGAAGGACCTCTACCAAAATAGTAGCGACCAGAGGAAATTGGCGCGCAAGGATAAGCTTCGAAGAATCAAGATGGAGAAGGGCGATACTATTTCTACATATCTGAACAAGCTCACCACCTACAGAGATGAGCTTGGCAGTGTGGGAATAACTACTGCCGATGATGATATGGTGATCCTCGCTCTCCTTGGCCTTCTAAAGAGTTGGAATAGCTACCAAGACTCTATTAATGGAAGGGAGAAACTATTGGATTGGGAACAACTGTGTTGGATCTTATGCAGGAGGAGGTCAGGAGGAGCACACGAGATGGTTCTTCATCCAAGAATGATGATGAAGAAAATCTGGCCTTAGCAAGTAAGGCAAGGAAAGGGAAGGAGAAGGCTTCCCATTTCAAATCAAATTATTCTCATGGAGGGAAGAAGGGTGACATGTCTAAAGTAATATGCTTTAATTGTCACAATATGGGACATTATGAGACTAATTTCCCATCGAAGAAGTCCAAGAAGGGATCCTTGAAAGGATCAGAAGGTGAGGCATTAGCCTCTCAGTTTGAAATGGACTTTACCCTCATTGCATGTATGGTGTCATTGATGATGTGTTGTGTCTAATATCTTGACAGTGAGCCTCATTCCACATGACCAGTGATAAGAATTTATCCCGTGCCTTGGAGGAGAAAGACCTCAAGATACGCATAGAGATGGGTGATGACGAAAGGTATAGTTTTTCAGGAGTAGGCACGGTTGCTTTTCAGAGGGAGCATGGAGCTCCTCTCACCTTGACAGGTGTGATGTATGTGCTTGGACTGAAGAAGAACTTGGTATCAGTCATGATGTTGGAGGAAAAAGGCTATGATGTTGTCTTCAGTAAAGCAAAGGTGTTCCTAAGACACATAGCCACGGGTCAGACCAAGAGGATAGGGATTCGAGTGAAGAATCTCTATAAACTAGAGGTAGATGATTGTGCAGCATTGAGTACGAAAGCAAAATTGGTGCAAAGCCAAGACATTGGTGAGTTGTGGCACAGGCGGTTGGGCCATTTGCATCATGGGGCTTTGAAGATAATGTAACAGATATCTACAGGACTTCCTGAAGGTAAACTTGAGAAAGTTGACACATGCAAAGGTTGTACCTTGGGAAAGTACACCAAGTCTTCCTTTCATGATCGAGACAGTCGAGCAGAGGCTGTCTTAGAGCGAGTTCATACTGATTTGTGTGGACCATTCTCGATGACATCCACAATGAAGCAAAGGTATTACGTGATTTTCATTGATGACTATTCTCGTAAATGCTGGATTTATTTCATGCAGAAGAAGGAGCAAACCTTCACAAAGTTTTGTTAGTTCAAAGCTTTTGTCGAGAAACAGTCAGGGAAGAAGATCAAGGTCTTCAGAAGTGACAATGGTGGAGAATATGTCTCTCAAGAGTTTAAGGACTTTTGTGCAGCAGAAGGAATTAAACAAGAGTTGACGGCACCTCATAACCCACAACAGAATGGGGTGGCCGAGAGGAAGAATAGAACTATTGTAGGGGCAACACGAGAAATGCTGCATGACCAAGTCCTACCACTTCCTTTGTGGGCTAAGGCATGCAACACAATGGTCTATTTGCATAATAGAACCCTGCATTACATACATGGGATGAAGACACCAGAGGAAGCTTTCTCCGGTAAGAAACTAGATGTGGGTCACTTTAGGATCTTTGGCTCATCGGTATATTTCCATGTGACAAAGGATGCACAGAAGAAGCTTGAGCTGACAATAGAGTTGGGGATATTTGTGGGGTCCACTGATACACCTTACAACTATCGGGTGTACTTGCCTACTAGTCGGAGGACAGTGGTTCACAGATATCTCAAGTTTGATGAGAAAAAGGCCATGAGAGTTTCCCTTGAGAGGGAGCTCCAACTACAGGCTATGGAGGAACTGTTGGTTCCTAAGGAGGAGGAGCCTCAAACTGATGTGGAGCAACCGCATGTAGAGGTTCCAGGAGTGGAGACATCCACTTAAGCAGAGTCTTCCAGAGATGGATGGAAGCACACAAGAGAAGCTGACAAATTTTTGGAGGATGCGAGAGAGAATGTGGGATCACCATATTCTCAGCGCAGACAGAGGAGGTCACCTGAGAGGTACACTGGATACATGGCCCTTGCTGGGGAATGTGTTGAGACCAAGCCATCTTCCTTTGAGGAAGCATTGCAACAGCCGATTTGGGTTGATTCTATGGTGGAGGAGTATGACCCCATAGTTCATAACAGTGTTTGGGACGTGGTTCTGAAACCGGAGAACAAGTCAGTTGTGAGTTCCCGTTGGCTTTACAAGGTAAAGCAAGCTGCTGATGGTAGTGTGGAGAAGCATAAGGCAATATTTGTTGCCCGTGGCTTCTCACAAGTCGAGAGGATCATGTTGTTGCAGTATATTTCGACAAAGGAGCAAGATGCTAACATTTTGACAAAGGCATTTTCAAAATGTAAATTCGAGTTCCATAGAAATAGGATCGTGGTGGCAGATAATCCCTTTCTTAAATTAAATTTGTACTTGAATTAAATTGTGAGTTAAAATCGAATTTAGTCTTAACAGCTACTTGGAAATAATTAATTAATTAGTTTTAAATTAATTAGTTGGAGAAATGCAAGTTAGAATTCATGCAAGAGCTATCCCTTAAATTAAGGAGATAAGATTGAGTTATATTTTAGTTGTAATTAGTTAACTCAATTCACTGAGTTAAGTCCAGTTAAATTAGTTCCAAACTATTTGAGGAACTACTAGTGAGTTAACAGTCAGTTGATGCATTAATGCACTCAACTAGTGCTACTCCTGTTAACTGAAGGTTCCCTCATCAAAAACTCATGCATGTCTATTCTGAGAAATATCCAGTTGAGATTAATGTTCAAGGACAATTTACTATCAGTTTCATGTGTTTTCTCATGGAGAAAAGTCATGCATGCAGTCAAGGATTCATCCTTGAGGATTGCACAGTTTTGAAGGCTTGGTTTTCCACTTGGTAATAGGCTAATCATCCACAAGGAACATCACAAGGAGATAGGAGCTTGGAGGGCAGAGAGGAAGGCTGGAGAGAAGCCAAGATTGCCTGTGAGCATCTGTGAGGATTGTACTGAGAGCTAGATAGCTGTGAGAGCTAAGGCTTTGTATAATTCCTATGTATTTCCACCATGTATGATAATACAATAGTGTGGGGGTTTTTATCTGAGGATTTCCCCAAAAGTATTTTCATGTGCATTGTGCCATTGATTCTTCTTCTTCTAGTTATATTGTTCATCTCGATCTTTAAGCTTCCGCAAATTGATAGTAGAAGTAGGTTATAGTATTTTGCTTTTATTTATATTGCATTATCGGGTTAATCTATCACATATTTTCTACAAGAATCAACAAGTACACCTTCCATCATTTAGGAGTAAATCTCAAATTCCTTCGTTTTTTAATTATTATCTTAGAAAATATAAGGTTCACCAAATGAAACTTCTAGACATGTAATATTAGCCTTCTCAAACTATTGTGTTGATTCTCTTCATTTTTTTTTGTGTGGAAATGTCCAACTTTTGATTTAGAATTGGGCACCTTTTTCCCAAGAATGTGTTGATGCTTCTTTGACTTCGCATTATTCTTTGGGAGAATATTGTTAGAGTTGGCTTTTCCAATGCTTCATTTCCCTATGAGCTGAGTATGGTGAATTGTAGGCTCCGATAGGGACTTGCATATGTCCAATTGTCGTACTTATCCTTAACTGACACTGCGCTTCCTCCATTGCTATATAATGTAGGGTTTCTATGTAAATTAACACAAGTTTGTGAGTAATTTTGTGAGTAACTCAACACTCTTTTATAGTATCAGAGGCGAGCGATTCCTGCCATGCTAAATTCATTTTTAGAGTTTTTTAATTTTTTAATAATCTGAATGAGGTCTTGAATTTTTTTTTGAGCTCTATAGATCTATTGTGTAGAGTTTTATTGCAGACGTATTTACATGTGAAGAACCAAATCTAGTTAGATCTGGCATAGAAAAGGGTTGTTAGCAAAGTGATGGACAATTGTTCGAATCCCCTGACTCTTTGTATTTCATGGTCTATAAAGCTCGAGCTAGGAATCGAGAAATTGTGACTACGAATGTTGTTCAATCCTTGACACAACGTGAAGTTTGTGGTGTTCAACACCTCATTCAACATGTTATCTCAAAATCAAACCCTGATAGGATGTTATGATCAGGTAGAATTCAAGTAACTATTTCAAACCAACTTTAGGCTGAGGCTTAGCCTCCCCAACCTGAGAGGGCTCTCTCACATGATTAATGATTTTTTGATTATAAGTAAGATGGCTAACTCTTGTGAAACAAATGTAGAATGTGAGTGGTTGAAATACAATTAGAAAGTATCCATTGGGCTTATGGAGTTAGATATGTTTCAGTATTGACAGTAGAGTTAGTTTTGCATAGAAGTCAGGGCATTCATAATCCAACATATGTAGAACATATCAAACACATAGGGGACCAACACAGTTTACAAATGCATGCAGGAAATTACAACACTGTAAGTGATTTCTAAGTGATCAAACATTCATAACACTGTAGATAATAGGAAGAAGAAAACACAAGACATCCATAACATCGAATTCTTTATATGATTCCTGAGAAGCAAGGCCAACAATGTATTACTAGAAAACAAAGTCTTTACACAAAGCACAATATAAGAGCTTTTCTCAATAATTTTACAACCCTTTGTACATCAGCTCTTCTGCTATATATAGAGCTCTGAGATTCGTCCTCCAGCATGAGGGGAACTCGAATTCTGCTTGCTATGACACCTATTCAAACTTTAACTAATTATTAAATGCAACAAACTGCTAACTATATGTTTTAGAAACCTAAGACAATTAGGAGTCTAACTCCACATCATGTTGGTAATAGCATTAATTACATTCAAATCTCGTTCTTTGACAAGTGGTCTCCTTCAATTTAGTTGTGGTGGATGTTTGAAGCTCCTTACTGGTCCTTAATGTCTTATCCCTTTACTGCTGCTGAGAAGTAGGAAACTGTCCCTGTTTTTCTGCTTTTGGTTTCCTCAAGGATATTCAGAACCAATTAACCATGTTTATCTTCTTTAATTACCCAACAACCTATTGAAGTGTCGCGTTCTTCATGTGTTGTAAGCCTTTCCCATATACATGTGTGATGACAAAACCTCTTCAAAATTGATTCAAAAGTCATTCACAAAACTAGCGGTGATCATTTGTATATCAAAAAGTTTAAAGTTCATATAACTTTCTTCCGCTTGTTTTGCCCTGGTTGGTTGTTTGCACATTGTAAACGATCTTTTTTTGAGACTTTCTTTCAAAAATTTCCCCTCCGTCCCTCAAAATTGATCAACTGATTTTTAATTATGCAGCTACAACAGTTTCGTAGCGCGCTACGAAACTGCTGTGTAATCACCAAAACAAAGTTTCAAGCCAAAATTTGACTATCCTGGGTTTCTTTGTATTGACATGTCTTTTTCAGCTGCCCTGAAGCTATCCAAAATTGAACATGGTAAATCATCAAAATTTGGAATTTAACCTTACCTGCTGTGAGATTTTCCTTAGCTAAGGAAGTCTTTCCTGCTGGCTTAGTTGTATATTCAAATCTTCAATTTGCTTTTTCATAACTTTGATCCCAGCTCTCAGTTTCGTGTTAACCCTTCTGATGAATGCTGCTTCCTTGAAACTTGAATACCTGGCTCTTCTTGAAACTTGCAATCCGAGCGAAGCAAGGTACCTAACGACTCTAATGATGAAGATAAACGGTTGGACATGATAGGTGAAGTGTATAAGCTGACATTGGATGAGGCAACCATAACTGAATTTGACAGATATGACAGCTAAGAAATATTTACTATGGATTGCACGAATCTACGATTTCGTAGCGCAGCCAGTGTAAACACCTAAACTGTGTTATGCTACGAAAACACCTAAACTGTGTTACGCTACGAAAACACCTAAAGCATTTCGTAACACATAAGAACCTTTATAACAAGCTTGATATAGAGAATCTATGTAAGTTATGGGACCAATGGTGAATGAGAACGGACTATTGACTTTTATTTAACCATCCTACCAAGACTCCTAAGACACTAAGACTTAGATACTAAAGTAAACATGGAAAGACGAAACTCGGACTAACACCTAACCCTCACAATCAAACTAATGTGAATAATTTAGAAATTGCTTCTTAAGTGATAGCAGTGGCTCCACTTGGGATAGTGTGCTCCTACAGTACACTAAGAACTCATAGGTCGAGTGCTTTATCCATTATTTTAAACGTGGATTTGCTAGACAAGCATCCCCTTTAAGCTTCTTGGGCCTTCACCTCGGGCTTAAGCCTTCTGTTTCAGCTTGTCATTATTTACAACAAAAAAAAAATATGATAAAAAGGATATGTACAATGTTATGAGAAACTGATAGTATTTCAACAATGATAATGCTTTAGGAACCTGCCATTAACAGGTCCTCCAGCATATGGTTCTCCATCAATTTCTTGCAAAATGTAAGTGTTGTTTCCATGAAAAGCAGCAATTTGATATGGGCCTTTCCACAAATTTTCAAATTTACCGTGCTTACCTTTTTCTTCGATTCTGGCCTCCCATTTCAGCACTCTATCATGAATCTGAAAAGTAACTTCCTTGATCTTCTTATCAAATGTATTCTTGATTCTGTTCTGGCTCCGTTGATGATTGTCATATACCTCATTCCTTTTCTCCTATAGGGATATCAGTTGATTTATTCTCCTTTGTACAGCGTTTGGTTCCTCTTCTAGGCCTTGGATTAATTTCATTACAAGTACTCCAAGTGATGTTGGAAATATAGCTTCAACACCGTATACTAACTCATATGGTGAGGTTCCAATAGATCTCTTCGTACAAATCCGGTCAGCCCACAAAGCATATTTCAATTTCAAATGCCAAGCTTTCTTGTTTTCTTGCAGTACCTTCTTAATGATCCTCACGATACTTTTGTTTGATGATCAGCAAGGCCATTTCCTTGTGGATAATAAGCAGTAGAGTGTCCAAGAGTGATGTGATATTGGTGACAAAAATTAATCATTTTCTTGGACTTAAAAGCTTGAGCATTGTCAGTTATAATCTTCATTGGACAACCAAATCTAGAAAATATATTGTTCTCTAAGAAAGATATAATCACTGAATCATTTGCTTGCATTGTTGGAATTGCCTCTATCCATTTTGTAAAATAATCCGTGGCTGTGAGTATCCAGTGATGCTGTCCTGATGAAGGAGGATGAATTTCTCCAATAAAATCCAATCCCCATTGCTGGAAAGGCGCTTCAACATATATGGGAACTAAAGGAAAAGGAACAAGTTTCCTCTTACCCTCAAATATTTGACATTCATGACATGAAGCCACCCTTCTGTAAGTGTCCCTGAACATAGTTGGCCAAAAATATCCAGCTCTTAAGATTTTGTTTGCAGTAGCTTTCCAATAATGGTGTCCTCCACAATCTCCTTTATGAAATTCATCAATTACTTTATCAGCTTCTTCTTTAAGGAGACAATTTAACAAGATCCCTCTTGTATCTTTCCAAAACAAATTTTGGTCATATACAAAATATCTTAAAGATTTGAACTTGAAAAACCGAGCTTTGGACTTTGAGAGATTGGCAGGAGCTTTATTATGCTGTAGAACAAAAGCTACGTCCTTGTACCACTCTGAAACCAAATTTTTTTCATTAATTTGGACCAACTCCTCTTCATTCTCAGAAATTTCTGAGATTTCTGCACTCAAATTAATGTCAAGGCAGTCAAGATTTGACTGAGTCATTAGCTTTGCCAAGCCTTGACATTTCACCAATTTGGTGGGCTTGATGTCAATGCCATACTCCAACAATTTTGCTATCCACTTGCCCCTTTTAACGTCCGGATCAGCCTGTGTCAAGATATCCTTTACTACAACATTTGGAACATAAGCGACAATATGAGAATGCAAAACATAGATTCTGAAATCTTTTATAGCTTTTACCAAGGCGTAGGCTTGTTTCTCTAGGATATTGTATTTTAGTTGAGCATTTGCTAATGTCTTACTAAAGAAAGAAATGGGTTGTTCTAGACCTTGATTTCCTTTTTGCAGCAACACTCCAGCAATTGTATCTTCAGAAGCAAATGTAAAAATAAGGAATTCCTTAGCAAAATCCGGACTAATAAGTACTGGTGCTTGTGTGAGTGCCTTTTTGATTTCCTCAAAAGATTTCTTTGCTTCAGCTATCCATTTGAAGTCTACTCCCTTTTTCAACATCTTTGTTATGTTCTTGACAACTTCAGCAAAGTTAGGAATGAAGCGTCTAACAAAGTTCACTTTTCCAAGAAAGGATTGAATCTCTTTCCTACTTCTTGGCAAATCTAGCTTTTGAATTGCACTAACTATATTAGGATCAATCCTAATTCCTTCTTCAAAAATGATATGACCAAGAAGTTTGCCTGATGTTAAAGCAAAAATACTTTTAGTGGGATTAAGAGAAATACCAAACCTTCTACATTTCATCAAAATTCTTTCAAGGTATTTCAAATGGTCTTCCTCTCTCTTTGAAAAAACTGTGATATCATCAAGATATACCACCACTGATTTACCCTTTTCTTCAGCAAAAGCAATATCCATTGCTCTCTGGAAAGTGGCCCCTGCATTCATGAGACCAAAAGGCATCTTGGCGTACATGAACGTTCCCCATGGCGTTATGAAGGTTGTCTTCTCCCGATCATCTGGATGAACAAGAATCTGATTGTACCCTGAGAAACCATCAAGCATAGACATCCTTTGTGAACCAACAATGTTTTGCAAAATTAAATCCATTTTAGGAAGAGGATAGTTATCTTTCAATGAAGATTTATTCAAATTTCTGAAGTCTATACAAATCCTGATCTCTCCATTCTTCTTCCTAACTGGCACCAAATTAGCAAGCCAATTTGAGAATCTGATTGGAACAATGATTTTAGCATCAAAGAGTTTCTTGACTTCCTTTTCAATCAATGGCATAAGAAGAGGATTAATTCTTCTTAACTTTTGCTTGAAAGGTTTCTCATTCTCTTTAATAGGAATGGTATGTTGGATAATAGAAGAATCATATTGTTTTAAATCAGCATAGCTCCATGCAAACACATCAATAAACCTTTTCATCATCTCAATGTATTTAGCCTTCATATCAGTTGAAAGAAATTTCGTAATCTTAACCATCCTGGGTACAACTGAATTCCCTAAATTACAGCTCTCTACCTCCTCCTCATCAGCCTGCAACTTTGGAGCTTTGAACACATCATTTTGATCAAACAGTTTCTCAAGAGGAATGAGACCCTTAGGTATGAGGTTATTTTTTAATTGCAAGACTTCAAATTTTTCCTTTGACTCCACAAACATATTTTGTTGATCCATTTGAGTACTTTCAAGCTCTTCCTTTAGCTCAATGAAATTCTTTACCTACTGGTCGTCCTCAAAGACTTGCCAATTTGTGATATTATCTGGTATAGTTGGTCGATGACGAACCTCCACCTCATATTTTCCAGAAGAATGCATGGGAACAATGAATAAACTGGCAGAGACAGCAAGGGAGTCTGCAATAGAGTTTTGGTCTCTGGTTTTGACAATGAAGGAATAAGCCTGAAACTTTTCCAGCATATCTAATACTAAATTTCTGTATGCTCTCATCCTTACATCTTTGGTTTGATATGTACCTTCTACTTGTTTAATTACTAATTCAGAATCTCCACAAACAACAATGTTTCTAGCCTTCAACTTTAACAAAGCTTCTAAGCCCAAAATCAGAGATTTGTATTCAGCCATATTATTGGTGCAATCAAAATTTAGTTTGTAGGATAAAAACTTACTTTCATCATTAGGACTTGTGATCCAAATCCCAGCTCCTACCCCTTCTCTTCCTGCTGATCCATCAAAGTATAATGACCACCAACCTATTGTCTCCTTTTCATCTTCTTGCTGATCTCCTTGGTACTGGTTTCCTGAAAGCTTTTCCTTTGATTTATCTCCAACTGACTCATTGAAAAGAATGGCTGATCCAAGACCAGTATCAAATGAATAAATAGGAAATTTTTGAGGTTTGTCTTTGTTGCTTACCATATAAGCCATTCTGGTCTCCCGATACAACCTCCTTTGCTCCCCAAAAACAGGGATTGTAGCATAGGTAAGGTCCATCTGCATCATGCCTTTGATCTTTCCTGTCCACGATATTGAAAGCAGCATCCCAAACTTAGGTGGAATGTCGGCCACAACAATGTCCATGACAATTGTCTTTGCTAGAATTTGAGTTAGCCCCACCACAACATCTTTAATCAAACCAATGCATTGAACTCTTTTTTAATCAAAAGAGAATAAATCCTTATATGGTCTGGTCACCTGCAAACCCAACCTTTCCATGATTACCTTGGGCATAAGATTATGAGACGCCCCTGAATCTAACATAGCATTGTGTAAGGTCATATCATGAATGCTAATGCTTATGTAGAAAGGAGGAAATTCTTCATTCTGTTCATCTTCAAGTCTTGGACCCAAGCAAATAATAGGATTATCCTCTTGCACATTTAAGATATCAGCTACTCCTGGTTGAGAATTAAGCATATCTACAATTTTACTTCTATACTTGTCTACCTTGAGGATTTCACTAAAAGGGACTGATATTTTGATTTTCACAATTTCATTCTCAAGGTTAAAAACATAAATAGTTTTTTCAACTTCTTTAGTAGGAGATGGAGTTTGAATGTCTCCTTTACCAGATGGAGAATCAACTTTACCCTCAGAAGCTTTTAGGTTGTCCTTCTTGTATTCAACAACCTTTGAACCATATTTCTTTGGTTGTGCTTTGCTTGCTGTAATTGGTACATTTCTATTCCTAAGATTGTACTATTTCTGCATTTCAAAAATAGCATGTTGATAACCCTTTAAATAGTTTGAAGGCTCCTCTCCTTGTTTGGTCCTACTGGACTCATCATGTTCTTTCTTAGTCAAGAAAATTCCTGACATTTCTTCATCAAGACAATGGATGGATTCTTCAGGAACTTCAGGCTCATCTTCATCATCAACTAAGTTCTGCTGGAAAGGAGGTCTTACTGGAGAATCAGGCTATTGATTCCTATTTTCCCTTGGCCTTTGTTGATTTTGAGGTCTCCTAAACTGAGGATTTCTAAATTGAGGCTCTTGTTGCTCTGGAGGAACAGAGGTATTTCCGAGAGCCAACCTATCCATCAACTTCTCCATGGTCTTCATCATTGAATCAATTTTATCTTCTGGGGCTGAAAAGGAAGGTTTCTCTTCTTCTTTCAGTTTGGCTTTTCCCATCTTTGACTTTTTAGCAGCTACCATGTTCACCTCTACTATAATTGCATCATTTTGCATCTCAGCAAGAGTAGCAGAGTCTCTTTCTCTGAGTAACAGAGAGAAGTCAGAATCAAATGCTTCGGCATATCTCAGTTGTGCCAAGGCCTCAGGAGGTTTCAAATGGACTGGGATGGAATTAAACACTTTATTAAACCTCTTGGAGAAGTTTTGAACGGTTTCATCAGGTGACCTTCTAAGGTTATTATATTCGGTAAGAGCTTGAATTGGATTAGTTCTATTTCCCCATTTCCTCATAAAACTGTCTTCAAGCTCTCCCCAATTATGAATGCTTCCAACTAGAAGGGCTTTAAACCATTTTATGACTTCCTCGACAAAGGTTTGTGCAAATAATCTTAGCTTCACATCTTCATCATCAACTTCTTATCTATCAGCAAAATCATTGAATCTGTCTACATGCTCTTCTGCTGTGATGTCTTCATCACCACCCCAGGTTGGAATTCGTGCAACATATTTGCTGGGAAGGTCATGCAAAACAGCAGGGAGTGCTAGTGGAGCATATCTAGCAGGTACGACCATGACTAAAGGAGGAGCAATGATGACAGGTACTGAAGAGACAGAAGGAACAATAGTAATACGAGGTGGATTGCTTGGTGTTTGGGAACTGCTAGGACTAACAGAAGCCGAGGATGAGATACTGATGTGGAAAGGGCTACTTGGGTTTTGTAAACCAGTGACAAATGTACTACAATTTGGCAATGGAAAAATGGCTTTAGATTTAAGTAAGACTTCAAAAGGATCAAGCTCTTTGAGTTTATCTAAGTCTTCCTTTTCTAACAATAACTCAGAAGTAACAACCTCCCAAAATTCCTCTTTATCTTTTTGTGACACTAAAGATGAAGTATTAATTCCTCTTTTTTGCAAATCTAAAATAATTCCAATGAGTTCTTCTTCGTTTTCTGATCTAAACAATACCTCATGAATTTTGTCGTCAACTATTTTGTCATCAGGACTTCTTGAAAATTCAGAGAGAAAAGACTTTGAATAAGATGGAGTACCTGGTGTTTCAAAGAATATTTGCTTGCTCCTTGAAATGGTGTTGGGATTGTCCACATGAGTAGGTGGATCTGGGTCAGGATTGCTCCATGTATATCTCCCTCTTGAAGCCACCTTTTAAACTTTTGCAATATATGGAGTCACCAAGGTAGATTGCAGCCTCGAAGATTCTTCTAAGCTCCTACTACCTTCAGAAGTTTAGTCTCTTGATATCGGGAATGATTAATATTCAGGCTCCCGACAGACACACCAAAATGTTATCTCAAAATCAGACCCTGATAGGCTACTATGATCAGGTAGACTTCAAGTAACTATTTCAAACCAAATTTAGGCTGAGGCTCAGCCTCCCCAACTTGAGAGGGCTCTCTCATAGGATTAATGATTTTTTGATTATAAGTAAGATGGCTAACCCTTGTGAAACAAATGTAAAATGTGAGTGGTTGAAATACAATTAGAAAGTATCCATTGGGCTTATGGAGTTAGATATGTTTCAGTATTGACAGTAGAGTTAGCTTTGCATAGAAGTCAGGGCATTCAGAATCCAACATATGTAGAACATATCAAACACATAGGGGACCAACACAGTTTACAAATGCATGCAGGAAATTAGAGAACTGTAAGAGATTTCTAAGTGATCACACATCCATAACATTGTAGATAATAGGAAGAAGAAAACACAAGACATCCATAACATCGAATTCTTTATGATTCCTGAGAAGCAAGGCCAATACTGTATTACTAGAAAACAGAGTCTTTACACAAAGCACAATATAAGAGCTTTTCTCAATAATTTTCCAACCCTTTGTACATCAGCTCTTCTGCTATATATAGAGCTCTGAGATTCGTCCTCCAGCATGAGGGGAACTCGAATTCTGCTTGCTATGACACCTATTCAAACTTTAACTAATTATTAAATGCAACAAACTGCTAACTATATGTTTTAGAAACCTAAGACAATTAGGAGTCTAACTCCACATCATGCTAGTAATAGCATTAATTACAATCAAATCTTGTTCTCTGGCAAGTGGTCTCCTTCAATTTAGCTGTGGTGGATGTTTGAATCTCCTTACTGGTCCTTAATGTCTTATCCCTTTATTGCCGCTGAGAAGTAAGAAACTGTCCCTGTTTTTCTGCTTTTGGTTTCCTCAAAGATATTTGGAACCAATTAACCATGTTTATCTTCTTTAATTACCCAGCAATATATTGAAGTGCCGTGTTCTTCATGTGTTGTAAGCCTTTCCCATATACATGTGTGATGACAAAACCTCTTCAAAATTGATTGAAAATTCATTCACAATACTAGCGGTGATCATTTGTATAACAAAAAGTTTAAAGTTCATATAACTTCCTTCCGCTTGTTTTGCCTTGGCTGGTTGTTTGCACATTGTAAATGATCTTTTGCTGAGACTTTCTTTCAAAAATTTCCCCCGGACCCTCAAAATTGGTCGACTGAGTTTTAATTATGCAGCTACAGCAGTTTCGTAGCGCGCTACGAAACTGCTGTGTAATCACCAAAACATAGTTTCAAGCCAAAATTTGACTATCTTGGGTTTCTTTGTATTGACGTGTCTTTTTTAGCTGCCCTGAAGCTATCCAAAATTGAACATGGTAAATCATCAAAATTTGGAATTTAACCTTACCTGCTGTGAGATTTTCCTTAGCGAAGGAAGTCTTTCATGCTGGCTTAGCTGTATCTTCAAATCTTCAATTTGCTTTTTCATAACTCTGATTCCAACTCTCAGTTTCGTGTTAACCCTTCTGATGAATGTTGCTTCCTTTATTGCAGGGACTGTCCAGGTATAATATTTTGCATTATAGTCGACTAGCTCAAGTATTTGAAATGTTTTGTCTTCCCACAAAGCTTGCATTTTGTCAAAATGGGTTTCCTTGATTGCATGCTTCCTAGAGGCTTTCTTCAATCTAGCAATTTCAAGATTTGCTAACCTCAACTTATTTTTCAATTCTTTAACACTATATTCCTCTTGCGGGGTAATTTCCTTCCCTCTATCTTCTTTATGCAACTGTGATGATGTTTCTAACAAAGTCATAGGTCTGCCATGAGTTTTTACGATCTCCTCTGTTTCATCTGCTTCTGGCAGTATCTCCTGTATTTGTTTGAAATTCCTCGTCATGGGTCTTCTTGGCTTAAAGACAAATTGAGCAACCTGCTCATCAAACTTGAGATTTTTCAAGGCTTTGATTCTTTTAGTCTTTTCTTTACCTGATTCTATCAAATCTGCTTGAACCAGGGGAGATTCTTCAATATCAATGGCTTGCAATAAGTCATTCAAGTTTCCCTTTGAAATAGGGCTTTCCTTAGCAACCACCTTCTTTCCCTTTTCCTTAGCTAATTGACTCCTGGTCATTCTTCTCTGGACTACTTCTCCTGTAGATGATTCACGTCTACCTTCTTTGATATGATTTTTCTCTTTCAGGGACTGCTGGGGTGTGTCTTGGATAACCATTGGTCTGGCGGGCTCCCTTACTTGTTTCCTAGCTTTCAATTTTGTGAATCTCTTGGATCTTGTTTCTGTACGATGACCAGTTGTTGGTGGAGAATTTTTCACAGCTTGGGGGCTGAGACCAGTTTCATTTTTAAAGCCAGACATAAACATGAATGTGGACCAGTCCCTACCTACTCTCTGGAGTTCATGTAGAATGATCAACTTAACTAAGCCGTGGTGAAACAATGAGGTCTCACAGACTTCTTTCCTTAGTTGCACCTTGTCTCGCATTTTGCTTAGGCTACGAAATAAGCAGAAAGGTAAATCAAGAGATATCTTTCCTGTGAAATGTAGTAGAAGCTTGAAATGATATGAATACACCTTATTATATCTCCCTTCATAGGTAAGGTACCTCTGTATGCAGGTAAGAAAATTGGCATATGATTCCTTGACATAATTTCTAGGCACATACTTGTTTAAATCTGAGTCAATGAACTCCGGCTTCAGAAATTCTTTGCAGGGGGTCATATCAAATTTGAAAATTTTAAACCAACTTTCTTGTCCCCTTGGAATCTCAGTAACTGTGGATATTACCTCTGGTGATATTTGCAATTCAAGCATCCCAACCTTTGAATTCATTCCTGTGAAATTCAAGGCAAATTCCTTGGTGATTTGTGCATGACCTCCCTGGAGTTTCTTGCAAAAATTCCAACATCCAACCTGCTTGAATGCAAGCTCAACTTCTCTGTTCTTCAAGATAATGTCTAAACCTTTAGGTTCGTTCCTCAAACATCTACCTGACCTGTGCTCTTTTCTTTCTGTAGATCCTTCCATGAGACTTCAGCGTAATGAAAACTTGATAGACTGGCATTGTCTCAACCTTTGATTGCTGCCTCGCTTGACATTCAAGGAATTCAAATTTAACATTTGCTGATTTGTTCCTCATGCAATGAATACAATCATAATTATGACTGTGAATACCTGGCTCTTCTTGAAACTTGCAATCTGAGCGTACCAAGGTACCTAACGACTCTAATGATGAAGATAAGCGGTTGGACATGATAGGCGAAGTGTATAAGCTGACAGTGGATGATGCAACCATAACTGAATTTGACAGATATGGCAGCTAAGAAAGATTTGCTACGGATTGCACGAATCTCCGATTTCGTAGCGCAGTGAGTGTAAAATCTGGGTTATGTGCTACGAAAAAACCTAAAGCATTTCGTAACACATAAGAACCTTTAGAACAAGCTTGATATATAGAATCTATGTAAATTATGGGACCAATGGTGAATGAGAACGGACTATTGACTTTTATTTAACCATCCTACAAAGACTCCTAAGACACTAAGACTTAGATACTAAAGTAAACATGGAAAGACTAAACTCGGACTAACACCTAACCCTCACAATCAAACTGATGTGAATAATTTAGAAATTGCTTCTTAAGTGATAACACAACAATCTACCAAAAGTTTTGAAAGTGTATGCTAATGTCGTAGTCTAACGATTATGCTTTTTTGCCCTGAAAGTTATGGAAATTCTGGCTATATTTTGAAAAAAATCTGGCATGGATTTTTGTAAATCCAAGTAAAAGCTGCCAAACTTCATAATTTTAGGTGCCCTAAAAGTTTTTGATGGTGTTGAATCCATTTTTACCATCAAAAACATGATTCAAACACTATATCTACAAGATTTTTTTAATTTGTTTTGCCTGGATTCTAGCAACTTTTGGCCGTTTGGCAAATTCCTCCGCCTCTGTAGATGACTCATATGCTAATTCCCATTTTTTTTTAATTCGCCTGTTCATAATGTGCCCACTTAAATTTTAAAAAAATTTGGAGAAAGGCATATCACTAAAAAGGGACAGAAAACCTATTAAAAAGGTAGAAAGACACTTTTTAAATTATTAAAACAGGGTCTATTTAATTTCCCCACTAGATTATTTTACGGAGAACCATGTGCATCGTTAGTTTTTAGAGGAGGAGAAAGCTATATTAAAAAAAGGGAAGAGTTTCTTTTGAAGTTTTTTAAGTTTCTTCAAAAAATTTGGGGCAAATTTTATTGAGTAAAAAAAAAAGTCTTGGCAAAAGTTATTGGTCTTAAAAAAGGAAGAAGAGAATTAAGTAGATATTACGAACAATTTTGTCACGGGGTAAAAAGAGATTTCGACATTTTATTGTACTAAACCTTAGGTTATGAAATGCTTCATTGATTGGCTAGTCATGCAAATCTAGATGAATTGATCTCACTTGTGTCATTTTTGGAAGTGTAAAGTAGATGTTGGTGCCATCATCGACATTTTTTTGTCTCTGTGGCTAGTGGAAACACATTTGCCAACTTCAATTTTTCAAGATGGGTAAAAGATTGCAGGAACTTTGTGAGAAGAAGGTAGCAGATGAACTTCATAAAGAGGTTATTCAATTGTGGTCAGTGGTAGTTGTTTTGCAAGCAACGAATGCAACGCTTAAAAATAGGTTACATACTTCAATCGCTGAAAAAATCCAAAAGGTTGACCATCTAGATTCAACCATGGGAAAATACTTCCAAATGCTTGTAGATTAACTTCAAGAGAATATTGACCTCCTTTATGACTTGCAGGAGGAAGTTCAGCCTTTTTCTATTCAAATTTGAAGAAGAAACTAGAAGAGAAAAATAATCAACACATTGTGGAGATTAATGGTTTAAAAAAAGCAATGTTGGAGCAATATAAACTTTTGAAGCAAGATTATGATGCATTGTCTCAACAGTTGATTCATAAAGATGAGGTCATTCAAAAGATGCAATAGTCTAAGCAGCAACTTGAATTGGAGGTTAGTTGTCTTCAAAAATCTAAGATGGACATTGTTGATGTTGAGCTTCCAAGCTCACCTTCTGCCACACTTAATGATATTGATTGTGAGACGCCTAATGTTAATGATGATGACACAACACATGCATTATCACACCCAGTTTTGAAAAGCATACTAATGGTATTGGATCTCGATTCCTTAGCAAAATGGGATATACTAGAGGAGGGCTTGGCAAGAATGGACATGGAATTATTGCCCATATTAACCTAGTAGTGCAGACATCAAGAGCAAGTCTTGAATATGATCCTGTTGCTGCCCCATCACCTACATCCAACTATGAGGTGCCTGAAGAAAATACTCTTGTTAATTGTTATAAACATATTAATGACATGGGTGCTAATGTCATTCTAGATGAAAATGTTGTGGCACCCAACTTTGAGTCTAAGAAAATAAAAAATGAGTTATCTGCATAACCTATCAAAAGAAAAGAAATTATCTAATCATCAACATTATTAGTCAACTAGTAGTCTAGTGTTTAGATCGTTACAGAAGAGACGTGAGAGAATGAATCGTGGACCAGTGCTGACCATCAAAATTGTTTGTGGATGGCTCGATGGATAGTCATGGCGTCAATTGAACCAATGCTTGCAAAATTCATATTGTTGTGTTACATCAATCGTTCTTTGTTGATTGTCATTGTACCCTCAATTATGTTTCAAAGGGGGAAATTTATTGACAATGGAGACTATTGATTCTCGCTCCTTCCGCGGTTGTGTTTTGGGGGGGGGGCAGGAATTAGACGGTGACAAATATTGTTTCTTTGATCAGTGTGATAACAATGGTGTTCAGACCACTTCAAGAGTGTTGTTGTATGATGTATGAGACGATTTGCCATATTTACATGCCTCATTGGTTGTTTGTTGGTTGATGGTGTGCTTCTGTTTGAAGCCTTTGTCTCGGTTCTTTACTAACACCTAGTTTCTTTGAAGCATTTTTTAGAGAAGTTGACAGTGTTTGCCACCCTTATGCCTTTGCAACAATCCTATTTCGGAGATCAACTCACCTCATTGAGGTTTCACAATTCTCATCTTCAAAGTTTTGGTACTTCAGCATTCCATACTTCTTGATTGGAGCAAGCACGTGTTCTTGCCATTTAGTGGATTGTTATGGGATCTACAATTTCAAGCTCCATGATAATTTGAGCACTGACATCTTTCTCTTTTTGTTGTTGTTGTGGAGGGGGGGGCGGGGGAGAGTTTTTTCCTATGGTTTTTTCTCTCTTTCTCCGCTTATGAGAGTTTTTACATGGGTACCTAATCAATTCTTGTTGTTGGGACCCTTTCTTTATTCAATTCTTGTTGTTGGGACCCTTTCTTTATTTTTCTTTCTTCTTTAGTTACTCCCTATGTTTCGCTTAAGGGGGTGTTAGAGTTGGCTTTTCCATTGCCTCATTTCCCTATGAGCTAAGTATGGTGAGTTGTAAGCTCCCATAGGGACTTGCATCTATCCAGTTGTCGTAGTTATCCTTAATCGACACTTGGCTTCCTCCATTGTTATATAATGGAGGCTTTCTATGTACATTAACACAAGTTTGTGAGTAATTAAATACTCTTTCAAAGATAAGATTCACCAAATGATACTTATAGACATGTAAGATTAGCCTTCTCAAACTCTTGTGTTTGTTGATTCTCTTTCCTTTTCCTTTTCTTTTTTTAAAGTGGAGGAAATGTCCAACTTTTTATTCAGATATGAACCATTTTTCCCATGAAAAATAAGCTCATGCATGAAACAAGAATCTTGTAAATATTTTAGAAAATAACAGATATGACACTAAAATATTGTATTCTCATGACCCAATACTAGAGTCCATCTATATTTTTTTCTATTTCAGAATTATTTTATCTAAAAAACCATACTAAAAGCAATCTCCACACAAAATCAAAATTAAACATATATACCTAATTTACCTAACTTCATAACAACATAACTATATATATATATATATTATATAATTTAACTATTTCATAAATATTTATAGCATCTGGCCCATTAAGCCTAAAACAAAAATATTGAATTTATAATAAACAAAAATATAAAATAAAAATTTAAGAAATCAAGCTTAAACTCACATCCAAGTCCGGATATTAAAGTTTGGACTGAAATTTCCAAACAATAAATTATATATAAATATTCTCATACTTTCCCAAACAAGAATCCTCCTCTGAAACTTTCTATAATTACCAAAGTCAGAATTCTATATATAAATTTAATAAAAAAAACCACAAACAAAATCCAGAAGTACTAGATGCAAAGAATTCTTGGGCGCACGCGAAACCAGAAGTACTAGATCCATAGAATTCTTGAACCGTTCGAAGAACACACCTGCTAATGGCGGAGGTTTTAATTTGGTCGTCCTAGCAAATTCTGAGAATGTTTGAGAATATTTTAAAAATTTATATGATAGAAATTTAATGGACATGATGTGATAGAAATCTGATGGACATGATGTGATATGCGATGGGTTATCATTTTTATGCAAATTTTACACTAAATTAGAAACTTATTAAATAGAAATTTAAAAGATGTTTAATAAAAAAGTTATTATTAATAATAAATTTAATAAAAAAATTCATAATAAATTATATAATAAGATATTATACTAAGTTATTTTTTAGTTTTGTGTATAACATTAAAGTTTAATATTACTCAAAATATATGCTCATCACTCAATGAAGAACTTGTAGTGTTCAAAATTCACATTTGCCAATTTTGACATATACTTTATCTATCTTGAGTTCACAACTTGTGCATAAATCTTCTTTTGTTATTATAAGTTTGGAACATGTTTATCTATTAAATGTTGTTAGAGCATGTTTCTATTGAAGCTTTGTTAGTTTCTAGATTAGTATTGTCTATTTTCACTGTTTTTAATAAAAACTTTTTTATATTTTTCAAAATGACTATGATTTCAAAATGACCCTTGCACTTCATCTTGCTTGACTTAGCGTATCCTTTCTCAATTTGGTATGGTTAATTTGGATAATTCTATTTCTCCATACTCTTTTCAATAGAAAATATGGTCACTAACTAGGCCTTTTTCAAATACAAGCCTAGATCTTTATCTTGGTGATGGAGGCAACTGCCTTGTGGAAGACCATTGCAAAGCCACTAGATTCTACTTGTATGCATGCAAATAACCTTCTATGTTGGCAGAGGCTTGTGGACAAAAAACAACTATAAGTTGGTTCTAAGCAAGTTTATTCCACACACATCTATTATTGACATTGGAAATCAAGAGAAGGTGTATACTTGTTTACTTAATAAATATCGAATGTGGTTTCCTTTATATATATAAATTATCTATTTATTAACTATCAGGTTTCTTTAGGCATATAATGCAGGTGACGAATAATGGAAAATACAACAACAGGCAACAACTTGTGCTTTCTAAAGAGGATGCAAATAAAATCCAGTGATTTTGTTGCCTCTAATGTAGACTCCACCAAAAGCTCCAAGGATGTGAAAGTAAAACGAGTATCACATTTAAAGATAGTTTTTGCATCTAAATTTATCTCGGTTTGATGAACATGAGCCACCCTCCCTAGGAAAACAACAATAGTTTTGAAGCCCTAAATTTGGTAAAAGAGGAGGGTGAAATCCCTTAGAGAAATGCTTCAGTATCTCTGAGAAGAAGGCTCCAAAATCTCTCTAGGCTCCCATGAGGAAGGCATGCCTCCATTAGAATATGCCCCCATCCCTAAGCTTGGAGAGTTGGATTTCTCATATGAGGAAGAAGAATATCACTCCCCAGGGCGACTCGAACTGGTACCTTCTCATGCAAGTTTTGCAGATGAAAAATTAAAAGTGGAAAAGGAAAAGGAAAAGGAGCATGAACAGATCCATCACAAAGGTGGGACATAAAAAAAATAGAGAACTCCATATTGAGAAAGAAGAAAAAGATAAAGAGTTGGGCACATAAGGAATCTTCGATCAAAACACCATAAAAGGGAATCAAAACTCAAGAAAAGGAGGCAACTCAGCCCCTCATCAAGGGGGCCCTAATTCCAATAGTAAATGATGAGGATAATCTCTTGAAATTGTAGGGGGTTAGGGTCTAAAAAAATAATGTCAGAGGTTAAATCCCTAGTTAAAAAAGAAAAACCCCTTATTCTCCTACTCAAAGAGACCAAAATAGGGGATCAAGAGATTTTCCAAAAATAGTATAAATTATGGTATGATTGTGGTATGCTGGCGGTCATCTCTAGGGGTGCTTCGGGTGATGTTTTACTCTCTAGGAATCCTCGTTTCTCATTTTTTTGGATCAACACTCCTCTCCTCATTGGCCAACGATGATATTCTTGCACCTTCCCTCTCAAAAGTTATGTATTGTAGTCAATTTATATATGGCTGGCCAATTTCAAGAAAAAATAGAGTGATAGGATTCTCTTATGGGAGTGGGATACACTTAATATTGCCTTGATTTTATATTCGGTGGAGAATTCCATATCACCTTGTATTCATGGGAGAAGAAAGGAGGCTCTATAGTTAGGGATCAATTTCAACAAAATATAGAGGATCTAATCACAAAATTAAATTTGCTTGATATTAAGCCCACTTCTAACACTTGTATCAATAGAAGAATGGGCCTTGGCCATATCACTACCCATTTAGATAATGTTTTAGTGGCCAATTAGTTTCCAGCCTAATAATTTTTGTTTACTTCCAACATTCTTCCTTAGTGAAACTCAGATCATAGAATCATCTCATTGGAAATCATTTAGAGACACGATTATGATCATATGCCCTTTTGGTTCTACCCAATTTGCATTAGATCTATAGACTTTGGTGACCTTGTTGAAATTTTTTGGAGGTAACAGATCATAAGCATTCCAATAACTATATTGGAGAATATAATTAAACTTCTTAAAGTAGCAATAAAATATTTGGCTAAGGATCAAAATAAGAATTCACTTGCCTCGATTTCCGTTCTCCAAAGAAATTTAGAAGCTATTCAGACATATTTGTAGTGTGGCCCCATCTTCCAAGAGCTTTCAATGCAAGGAAAAACAATAATTTGAGTTATACCATAATGTGTTGAAAGAAGAAGAAGAATGGCAGATGCTTGAATCTCATTTTCTTTGGCTTCAAGCATGGGACAAAAATTCCAATTTTTTCTATAATAATTGAAGAAATCGAATTTGTAAAAATAATATTAGAGAAATCACAACTAGAGGGAACAAAATTGATGACCTTTCCCACATTTCGGTAGAAGCGATCCAACGCTATAGTGAGATTCATAGTGTTGCAAACCATGCAAAAGAAGAAAAAGAGCACTACATGTTGGAGTGTATCCCAGAATTCATATCTCAGGTGGAGAATATCTCTCTATTAAAAAGATCATAGAATAAGAAATAAAAACGCAATCTTTTTATTCATCCCTAACAAACTCCACGCCCGATGGATTCTCAACACATTTTTATTATCATTAATGGGATGTTATAAAATTTGTTTTGTAATGAATGGTGGATTATTCCTTTAAGAACAATTGCATTGGATGGAGTATCAACTCTTCTTTTTTTGGCTTTAATCCCTAAGGAATCAAAAACCCTCATAGTTTTCTTAGTTTCAACCTATTTCACTTTGCAATGTTCCTTACAAAGGTATTTCCAAGATTTTGGCAATAAGGCTCAAGTTTCTTCTTCCAAAACTTATCTTTGAAAAATCAAGGACGTTTTTCATGAAAGGTGTATCTTTTACAACATCATCTTGGTTTGGGAAGCTATACATTCCATCCAGGAAAGAAGAAATAAAGGAATGCTGATAAAGTTGGACATCGAACATTTCTTTGATTGAGTCCAACATGGATTACTTTTCAAGATAATGTCAAAATTTGGATTTTATAGCAAGCTTGTACTCTAGGTCTCTCTCTGTGTTTCGACCCCTTGGATATTTCCCTTAATAAATGGGAAATTTGTAGGCTTCTTCAAAGCCTCCAGGGATTTTCATCAAGGTTGAACCCTCTCTCCCTTAATTTATATTTTAATGGATGATTCTCTCAATAGGCGAATGGATTTTGAGAGGCGGGGAAAAAGGCTCGCTGGAATTCAATATACAAGAGGAATTAGGAACACGAAGCATTCTCAAATTGTAGATGATATTCTTCTTTTGGGAGGTGCTTCAATAATTATTTCTAGGGGATTCAAGGCAATTTTTAATCACTTTCTTAAGGCCTTTAGTGGACTAATAAACTTTGGGAAATCACAATTCTATTCTTGGAGTACTAGTTTTAGAAACCAAAATCAAATAGCAAGAATCTTAGGATTTCACTCATTGGAATCCTAGAAGAAATTCAAATTTCCTTATATTTAAAAATAATTCCTCTAAAGCATAGGCTAGTATCATCAATAAATTCAAGGAAATGATTTTTCATTGGGGTGCCCATTGGCTAAATCTAGTAGGCCGACTAGTTTGTATAAAGGTTGTTCTTTCAACCCTCCCTCTCTACCTGTTCTCTACTTTTCTCACTCCACATGGTATCCTATCGAGAATGGTGAACGAAATTTATAAATTTCTATGGGAAGGAAGTAAATCCAACATAAATATATTCCATTTAGTCAAATGGACCATGGCTCACCAACCCAAAGCTCGTGGTGGAATTGGTATTGTTGCTTATGAACAAAGCCATTTGAGAAAAAATAGTTTGGAGGTCCTTTTATCTCCAAACAAAGAATGGTGGAAGGAGGTATATCGTTCAAAATATCTCTTTGGGAATGCTCTTTGCTCGAACTCACTACAATCTCATCAATGAGTCTCATATATTTGGAAATTTTTCGTGACTCTCTACCTCCCTTGTTAAATTATAACTTTTTTGGAAGCCTGACAATGGGATGAGTATCAACTTATGGTCTAATAGGATAATGAATAAACAACCCCTTGAGAGGGACAAAGAGCTCTAGCCACATAACGAGGTTTTTGCAGCAAATGGAAAATGTAACTTGGATGATATCTTAAGATGGGACTGTGAAGGTCATTGGGAGCGTTGGGATTTATAATTCATTCCCCATAACTTGAAGCATCTGATTCCAAGACTTTGTGGTCACCTCGTTGGTTGTTCCCTATGGAGTCACAATGAATCAAATAAAAGAGTTTGGCAATACTCAATATATATTTTTCAAGAGGGGTATTTTGCCCTTATTTTTCCTCAAGATTCTCACCCTAAATTATGTTGATGGTTGAAATTATGTCTTTTTAATTGCCCCCCAAAATTAAATAATTTTTTTGGTCATTGCTTCACAAGAAATTTTTGATGGAATAAAATTTAAGTGAGGTATTTAGAGACTTTCTCAATGCAAGTTGTGTAATTAAAGAGAAGAGGCAATTCACCATATTTTTTTGGAGTACCCTTTTGTTAGGGAAGTATGAATTTTGGTCTTGACCGTTTGTTTGGTAATTTAATTGATGTTAAATTACTTACATGAATTATCAACTAGGGCTAGTAAACTGATGAAATGTATGTGCATTGTATGTGTTAGGATTCTTTGTCACTCACACAATTCCTAAGTAATTTGAGATATAAAAAATGCACATGTTTCTCTATAGCTATGTAAGTAAATAAATCACTCATAAAAATGGAATCAATTCTATTTCTCTTGCTTAAAAGAAAGATCACACTCTTCTTGAAATAAAATTCACACTTGCTTCGCACTTAAAAATAAAATCACACTCACACTTTGCTTGAAATAAAATCTCACACACACTTTCTTTAAAATGAAATCACTCTTGCTTATAAATAAAATCACACTTGGTTGAATGGAAATCACATTTGTAATAAATTCACACTATAAATAAATCTACTTTAATACAAGAAATATTAACTCTGCAATTGAAAATCCTATTTATATCACTGCAATATAAAGTTATGCTTCTAATATATGTTAACTTATACTTTGTCCATGTGCACAAGAGATCTCACTTCACTCACTGATAAAATGATTAGATGAACTGGCTACAAAAAAATCTGAAATTTACATTCAAAAATCAAAAGTTGAGTGACTAAATGAACTAAAAAAAATCCTATAGGAAACACATAATAAAATACTAATTGCAAATAAAAGAAAACCTTACCGTCTCAAGGGGGGCCTCCTACGAGAAGAAAGTATCACTATAATGCCTTCACAAGATGATTAATCATACATCAATATTGTACAACAAAAGAAATGAACGAAAACAGAGTTTGTATTAAAACATAGTGTTTATAACATAAAATTTCTAGTCTGTGTTCGCTATGCCGAGAGGCATATTTATAAAACTCCTCGCATTAAATGTTTCAGAGTATTACGCGTGATGCCTAATCGAAATTAGCTATAATTAACTTCGAAAGATAAGATATCGTGATTTTCTCATGATTTTCTATCAACGTAGCAAATCATGAGGCTAAAAATATGCATCTTGCTCGCCTAGTTTGCCTTATACGGTGGTTGACTTTCACTTTGACCGGGCTGCTAGGGTGTCTTCTTTATTGATCCATACTATGAAAGTAGGAACAAATCATTGTACCAACTAATTTCCATTTGCCCATATGCCCTGTTATTCGACTAAAGCTTCACAACCCATCAAACCTTGGACTTAGCTGCAGAAACATACATCAATTGCATAATCGTTGTAATTCAGTAGCTCGGGTAAATATTGAGTTAAATAATAAAGAAAAAACGATATTTATGAAAGAGAAGATGATTATGTACATCCTATGCTATAAACCTTGTAAAGTGATACCCAAATTGGAGTTATGAAGGTCAAAAAAGGAAGAATGGAGTGAAAAAGAGTTGTAAAAAAGAAGCAATTTTGGGGTTCAATACCTCTCTTTCAAAAGGACTATCTGGATCAATCCTTGATCTCTTCTCTTCGTATACTTTTCACTACTCAAGTATATTATTTTAGATGCCCCTCTTTAAGCAAATTTGGGAAGCTTCATTGAAATTTATCTATTGGAAAGTTTGGATTGCTATAAATAAATGTAAAATGCTCCCTCGATTGGTAGCAATGAAATGTCTACATTTGTGCTATGATTTTTGGCCCCAAAAAATCATTAAAGAGCCTTCTCTACAAGAGAAGTATTCTATGGAAACAACTTGGTGTTCAAAATTTTCTTTCAATTATGTTAGTATTCAGGTCTCGGGGATCGCTAAAAGGCCAAACAAAGATGTATGGAAACTTCTTCTCTCATGGCTGGAATACAAGCACTAGAGACAAGCTTCTTTTGGTTTCATACTTAGCTTCAACCAAGCATCAAAAAGGAATCTAGGAGTGGTAGGATGGGGAGGGATTATCTATTGACTTGGTGAAATAAAAGTCTTAGATTACTCAAGGGGTTTGCGAAAGATGAAAAATAATTAGGCAGAAGCCTATGGTTATTACAAAGCATCCTCCTTGCCAAAAAATTCAAATTTCCTCTCTCATTATATTGGGGGAATCTCTTATTATCATTCAACACATTGTTAAAGGTTAATCTCCAAGAGATAACTTGGTGGATAATCTTTTAAAACATGTCAAGAAGGAAATGAACTATATCCCTATTATGAGCTATAAGAACATACTACATGATAATAATAATAAGGAAGTGAATGGATGTGCCAATTTCGGATGCAATCTAAAAATTGGCAAATTTATAGTTAGTGGAAAATTAAGACCATTCTCCACTCTTGATTAATAGTTTCAATTATAATTCGTGCAACATTAAGTTCAAGTATGTGTCATCCATCCTATACCACAACCTACAATCATGAAACCAACATGTTGTAGCACCATATTATGTATTCCTTTAACATCGTCAGTGGATACTTCATGGTTTGGAGTGTTGGCATAATGAAGCAAGACAGTCACATGAAGTTTTGGATGTGTGGGATTATTGGAAGTGCTAGAAGGATGTCTTGTCCTCCACCGACACCATGTGACTCAAGAGAGCTCCTTATGCCACTCTCGAAGGTGATGCAGTACTTCTAATGTTTTCCTTGGGGAGATTTCCCTTTCACTCGCTATCCCTCAAGAAAAATTGGGTGCGATTGGAAAACACAATGAAAATAAATTATCTCTAAGTGGCTTACAGTGGTGAGAGTGGAGGAAGTTGGTTCCATAATTGTTGTAGGGACACCTTAAGCTGTCTCAAGAGGTAAGATTGTGGATGGAAATTTAGTTCATAACAACATCAGGTTGGTAATCTTCCTCCTTGAGTGGGTTTCTATTGGAATTCAAATTGTATATTAATTTGAAAATTATTTTTTGGGTCTTTTTTACTTCTTGGTGATGGATGTTCCTTTTTGGGTATGTGTTATATTCTTTCCAAGGCTAGCCCCACGCACGAAGTCGGGGGGTTGGAGGGGGGCCCTTTATGGGATTCGGAGTAGTGCCCGAAGATTTTTTTTTTTGGACCCTATATTAGGTGGGCGGACCTACTTATGGTTTTGTGCATGGATTTTGCACATGGTTTTGGGCATGATGGTTTTCTGCCCATGGTATCTTGTAGATCCGGTCAAGGGAACTACGACTATGTTCTAATCCAGGGTTAATGGATTGAGGTTTATGTATGCTTCAACATGTATATATATGTATTGTAACATTGAAAGGAATATAATGAAAAATAAATCTCATAGTCCTGGTTTGAGATCCAGGGGAAATATCTGTGTATATCTATTTTATTTTTTATACTCTCGCCATTGTTTATTTTTTGTTTTTAAGAATTAGTTTGTAGGTAATTTCTATACAGGGTTAAAACCTACATTCCTTTTCTCTAATTATGTGATTAGGAATGTGATTGGGATCTTAATAAGGGAATTGCTCCTGAGATTGTGAATAACTCATAGCGTTTTACTTTGATTGTTAACATGCATATATCTAGTGAGGTTATATGGTCTAGTGTGACCTTGGCTGTTGTTTCTATAACTGTGATAGGTTATGAGTTTGGTGGTTGTCATGTGGATAGTAGGTCAATCTCATTCCATCTTGGAAGAGTAGTAGTTGGATGTGGAATTATATGTTTTGGAAATTATTTCCTTTGCAAAATCGTTGGAGGAATCTTTGCAACCATTATCCACTTTTAAATGAAAATTGGATTTACTATAAGTGGAGATTATGTAGCTCCAGTTGAAACTCAATGTCGAATTTGTTGCCTCCTCCAATATGGTGGAGAGCCTCATGGATATTCACACTAAGATTGACACGTAGGAGGATGAACTGATAGCTCATACAACAAGTAGAAGAACTTAGGGGTTTGGTGAATAGCCCAACCTTAAGTTTAAATGACACTGCAAGTACTAGAGGTCATGTGGACAAAACATTCCTAGACCTAAATGAACCTATTGATTATTATAAGCTATAGTTGACTACTATGGTTAACCATATAGTCAAATATTGCACTGAGAAAAATAAAATTTCATAATTAATGTTCATGAAATTTCACACTATATAAAAATATAATCCCCAATTTGTCTCCTTTTTCCTTGTTTTTAACCTCAGTCCACCTCAGTGAAAAAGGATCCACATTGCACACCTATAACTCGAAAATAGGGGGATCAAGAAGCGAAAATAGGACCGATTTCTTATTGTAATAATAGGTTTTAATTTTATGAAACCACTTTATTTCCTAAAATGAGTTAACATGTACACATTCCATCATTGAGGAGGAAATCCCAAATTCCTTGGATTTTGTGTTATTCTTTGAAACAAGAGAAGGTTCACCAAATGAAACTTCTAAACATGTAAGATAAGCCTTATAAAAATATTGTGTTTTTTTATTCTTTTCATCCTTTTTCTAATTTTTAACTCAAGGAAATGTCCAACTTTTAATTTAGATTTGGACCCTTTTTCTATGAAGAATGGGGTCAGGCATGAAAAAAAGAATCTTGTAAATGTTTTGGAAGGTAACAAATATGACCCTAGACTATTATATTCTCATAACACAAGACTTGAACCCATCTATTTTTTTTTCTATCTGAAAATCATTTTATCTAAAAGACCCATACTAAGGTCAATCTCGATACAAAGTCAAACATATATGCATAATCCAACTATAACTATCCAAAAATATATAAATTATTTAACTACCCACAATATTCATAATATCTTCCATCATAAAAATATGGCAAAAATATAATGGAAAATTAGGAAGTCAAACCCAAATTGACATATGAGTACTAAACATAGAGCTTGGATCAAATTTTTGGAACTAAGGAGTTATATAAATATTCTAATGCCTCCCCAAAATCAAGGGCACTACTCTAAACTTTCTTATAATTAGGAAGATCAAAATGATAAACTAAAAAAAAATGCTTAAAACAAATCAAAGATATCTCACAAATTTGTCTTCAAGATGAGTGAATCCATAGGTACGAATCGATGGAGGAGGCTAATAACCATTTAATCTATAGATAATTGTATTTGATTCATAGTTTTGATGAAGATGAGTGATCCTTAGCATCCCGGTCTCCACCAATGACTCATCTTCCACTCTATCTACAGTATAGGCACCACATAAAGGATTCAAAGTAGTTGAATGACAAGGTTTTCCTTTTTTTACCACATTTTTAAAGGATGCGGGCTTTAAAGTTGAAAATATTGCGAGGCCCATGGCTCCTCCCCATAATTGCAATTCCAAATTGATGGTTTCAAATTTTTGCATAAGCTACAACTAGATGATGAGGATTAAATTGTGAGTTGTTTACCTTAAAAAATGAGACAATTATGGTCCATAAGAACTCTCATTACAAACTATGATTATTTTCTTAAATATTAGACAGATTGAGTGGAATACACCCACAAAAGCACAATATGCCATCGAAAGCCCTTTTTCTTGACAACAAGAATGTCAACAACTTGTTGACATGTAGTAAATTCATCAAACACTTCTATCAAGTGTTTTGTGAAATGAAAGGGAGGAAGAGTTTCATCAAATACTTAACCTGGAGATTCTAGATGACACTCAAAACCATATATTTTCTTATGGGGATTATCAATGGTAACTATGCCATTCTACATATTGATGACCATGACCAACAATCCCGCATGCATCCTCATGACCTCGACACCATGTCTCATCTATATACTATGTCTCTCGATCATTTTATGCAAAAACATAACATTATCAACTTGTATGTTGGTATGTTTCACCATGGAATTATTTTTATAGTAGAAATCTATATCTATACCCTATTTGTCTAGAATTTTGGTTTAAAATAATTGGAAATATTTTAATGTAAACATTTAAGTTTTTAAGAATTTGATATATTTTTTAAAAATTAGTTAATTTTAAAATAATATATATATATATATATATAATATATATATATATATATATATAATATATATATATATATATATATATAATATATATATATATATATATATATTTAAGCAATAAGTGAGGGTTTATATTAAATCAAAATATGGTTTATGGGCCAAAACCCTTACAAATTCTTAATAGTTCAAGTGCTTTACATGTCAAGAAATACAAAAATTCAAAATTTGTATCCCTTATCAAACTATTTATTACTATTTTGAAAAGACTAATGCTATAAATCTACAGTCGATGGCAATATGAAAAGAAACTACAATTTTAGGGATTCGGTGCTCTGTCCTTCAATGTGATTGACATAGTCATCCCGCATTCTAGTTGTTAAGTTGTACAACTAATCTATCACTGCATTATCCATAAGGTCGTTCATTGGCTCTATGTATGGGGATCCTTTGATAGGATTAATGTCCTGTATCACTCTTGTTCCACGAGCTTCAGAAGACATTTCCCCCTCCAAGGATGGTCTCGCTGTCATTTTCCCATTCAAACCCTAATAGGGCAGGGTAAGTATTTTGATCATCGTACAAAGGGAAGCTACGGGCTCTCGATTATATACAAGATTATGCGCTGCTTTCACTCGTTCAGCCATATTTCCTAGGGCTCCACGGATCGGAATAGACAACCATCTAGCAATGCTAGCAACGGAAGCTAGTGAGCAGAACAACAACAAAAGCAAGAGCTACCGAGCAGAGAGTTTCTAAATTAAGCTTCACAACTCAACCTCATTTTCATTTGCTCACAATTGAAGCTCAAGAGTGCATCGCACCCTCTTTTATAGCCGACCCCATGATTTTCCTAGATCAACGTGGTCGCTTGTTCTTCCCTCCCACTTCTCAACTTCCAAATATTTTAGCCTCTTGTTAAGATCAACAATGTAATTTTCCAATATGAGCTTCATACTTTCGAATTTCAATTGCAACATCTCATGTTTCTTCTCCAATGTCACCACCCAAGCCTTTGATTATAGTTTTTCCAACACGTGTTGAGTTGATTTGACTTTTTGATTGCTGCCACTATTTGTTTCATAGAAATGTCTAGTTTCTCCATTGAAATGTTCACACAAGATTGAGCCTCCTCAACTGGCTGAACATGTAGACCTGCCACCTCCATTCCTATTTTTTTGTGAATCCAACAATGACAAATATTCCTGACAAGACATTGTAACCACACCACAACTTTGAATTGAATATCATCTTCTGAACCATTCTTCTTCAATTTAAAAGCACAAAGATGATACCCACCCTGCTAACTATTTTTGAGGCTACAGGTCTTTGACATTAATTTCATCTTCATATGCATCCATAATATCAACTTGGACAATTCCACTTTAATCACCACACGAGAAAAAATTATTACGAAGAGGAATGTCACAATAAGTAACTCTGCAGAAATTTATTGTCCTTTGCAAGTCTTTAATAGCCTCTCCTTCTTATCCTCATGTGACTTTAGATGTCGTCATGTCTTGTTGCCACCTAGTTTCCATTATCCAGTCGTTCACATCTTTCCAAGAATAGTCAGGCTACCAAAAGCGTACCGTCGATATTATTTCTTGTTAACACCTTAAGACATTCATTCATCTTCCTCCCCACTAGTATTGGAGGTGACAATTGATATCCATATGGCCTTGATTCATGGAAATAGAATGTGGATGACAACACCATTTCCCATATCCATTAGACCTTGGTCTAAATTAGCTCTGTAATTTTCCTCCAAGTCAACTAGCTAATTCATATGATGGTAAACATGGAAAAAATATATCTCTTCAAATCGATGAATCTGAAGGATAATTCATTGGGGGCCGCCGGGGGGGATTTTCATGGGGTTGGCCAACTAAGCCTTTCTTACTTGCCTAACCACCACTATTGAATCTCTAAGAACAATAAATTTTTGAATTCACCTTGCTATTGCAAACTCAAGTTCTTTCCAAAGACCTAATTATTCTTCTTGATTACTCATCACTATGCCTATACCCCATGCAAATTTAATCTCCATTTGATCTAAATACTAAAATCATCTCGGTATTCCACTTGTCTTGGGCCACACCAACCCTTAGCATCGTTGAATTTTTTCCAATAGAATTTCAAACCTATGACCTTTACACCACTAAGTTCCTTAACAATACACCCTATGACCATTTAATCTAGACCCCATAAACTATTTCTAAAATAAAATGCTTTTACTATGTAACAATTTGTTAGATAATTATGGGTGGCAAGAGAATGAGGGGTACTTTGTTTTGTAGAAATTTTGAATAATATGACACTTATTCACAGAGATTATCCTAATTATACACTATTTGCGGAATCATGCATAATACATAACCTCCTCTACGTTGATCATCAATTTAGCAGTATTAAGAAACATTCACGTGCGCACATTGAAGCATCAATCACACATATCAACACAGTATGGACCTGGGGAAAGCATAAAGCTGAAAACCCCCAACTATCTGTATATTATATTGATTGAGAACATGTAACAATATATAGTACAATACTCCTCACAAGTACTCAGTACTATCTTCACCTGTTACACACAAACTAGCTTAGATCTGAATCAATCACTGGCTCAAATCACCTCCGCTGCTTGCCTACCTCCACTGCGCAATCCTGCATGAGAATACTGATAAATGAATGATCCAAATTCGTATTTCCCTTGGATATACCACGCAATCATCATTGGAATTACTCAATCCATGCATATGCAAATCTCATGCACAACTATAGTCACAACTGACAGTTGTCTTGCCCTTTCACTCATCTCTAACACTTGTCTCCACTGAACTATCCATACACTGAGTTAACTGATGTATTCTTCAGTTGCTTTATGAGTTAATAATTAGTGAATTAATTAATAACTAATTCACACCACTCATCACTTAGTCTATTGATCAGTTAGGCTAAATACAACTAGTCCAACTAAGTCAAACTGAACACAACTCCATCAACTCCTCATTCAACTCCACAGAACTCAAACACTGAAGTTCTAACTGAAGTCCTTCATGCAATAGCTCAAGTTACCGATAAGAAAAGCATATTTCCTTCTGGAAGTTGCATGTGCCACATCTGTAGCTCGAACTGAAGTGCTCCAAGAGAATAAGATAATGTTTATAGTCCAAATATTATTAAGAGCTAATAATATTCGACTGTTCTATTTTTAGCCTGGAAGTCTAAAAATAGACTCCGCCCATATGTCTAAAAATAGAGGTCCATCTGTTTTTATCAACTTGACCAATCATCCACAAATAGCATCCTGCAACTCATAGACCATGATCTATATGTCTAAAAATAGACTTTGCGCCAAAAATACCCTGCGGGACCACTTAGTGAAGGCGACTTCTTTTCACTAAGCTCCATCATTTTGTTGCATTTTCAACATGTTTCCCCGATGAACAAGTTGAGACAACATATGTGTGGGGATTAGGAGTGGCCACCAATAACAAAGAATAGTTATTCTCCTTATGGAAAAGATTGGACCTTGCTCTATATGTTGGAATAAAGAAAATAAATGTTGTGGTGGACTCCTTGATGGCTATAAGAATGTTCACATAATCAAGTGTCCATTATTATGACAACATGCCCTCTATTGTTAAATAAGAGTTTATCATTTGGGAAAATTTGAACAACACTTGTTCTTCCATGATCTTTTCCACCTAAACAAGGTCTTAGATGAGTTGGTGAATCGAGCAGTGCTTCTGGGTGTAGGGAAATATGAGGTTGATGAGAGAGATATGGGCCACCTTCCAATGCCTTAACAAAATGTTGGTCGAGGAAGCAACAAATATATCCATTGTTTCTCCTGATAGATGGATGAAGTGGGGACGCTTAAATGGTAGGTGGGATAGGTGGGGGAAAGGCATAATGCTCTCAACGCTTGGCTTCCTCTTAGATTCTCAGGCTAACAAATTGCAAGGGACAAGAAGGATATTATCTCAGCTCATGGGTGTCACGGAGAAACCGTCTTATCAAAGAATTAGAAGGATTGTGTATTGCACCAAAAAATTAATGGTGGAGGGGATGAGCATTGTCTTGTTACTCTATGAATTGGCTGCAAGGATGGTTTTGCAAATTCCTTGGACATAATGCCTCTTTAATAGGCTTGTAGATTGAGGATCTCCACACAATTATGGCATGAGCATTCGATAATTGTGCACCAGAGGAAATTTGTATATTTAAGGGCTCACGTCCCTCCCCAGAGACACTTGTTGTTACAAGTTTGGACTGTCGATTTGATAATTGTGTGGATTGGAGGGATGCTGGTATGAATACGCAGGAAGGTCAAGATAGGAAATCCCCCGAGGAGGATCTGGCTTGCTGGAAGAGAGTCATCGAATTCCTGTTAAAATTAATAATGGGGAAGGCTTGACCTTATCACTCGCTGGGTGGATATGCTAGAGAAAGATTGTGCTTCCAACGCAAAGCATATTAATGCTAAGTTTGAGAGTGTTGAGGCGTCTCTAGAGCAAAATATTGTGAAGATGGAGACCAACCTGCTCACTTCCAACTCAGATTTGATTAGTGATAATATATTTGATGAGGTGAAAGAGATTATAGTGGAGTTACCTGAGGAGGTCGTGACTCAGTTGCAAAAGATGGAGGAGAAGGTGCTATAGGAGTGGGTTCGAGCAATTGAGGCAAAGAAGCCAACGAGGATGCGGGTAAGTCCAACCCTGGTTAATGTTTTCTTATGTATTTTCAATATGTGTTGATATTAGGTCTATTCTTTCGGGTTTATGGTAGATATCAATGTTTTGTTATAGTTCATAGGGCTCGTAGGGGGAAAGAAAATAGTATTATGGTTGTATCAAGATATAGAAGTAGTTGCACAAACTGAAGAAACAACTAGTGCGGTTCATTGCTTGGACAAGTTGAAGAAACAGATCAAGCTATGCATGTTAAATAGACAAAGCAGACCTCCAACGACTATAATTCATGACCAGGCAACGACTATATACTGTTAGTCAATATAGCGGTTGCCTCGTCATGAATTATAGCCATTGGAGGTTTGCTCTGTCTATTTAACATGCATAGCTTGATCTATGCCTTCAACTTGTCCTCAATTCAACAAAATATTAATATGCATATTGATAAATATATAATAATAATAATAATAAATATTACTATTAATATTAATATTAATTAATTATTATATATTAATTATATTAATTACATTAATAATCACATTATATTATATTAATTTACATTGATAAATTTATATAAATATATAAATAAAATAAAATTTATTAATGTAATAATTAATTTTAATAAATATTATTAATAAATTTATTATTAATTATATTATAATACATATTAATATAATAATTTAACTATATATATAAAAAGATTATATATAATAATTAATTATATAATAATAAATTTATTATTAATTACATTCTAATATATATTACACTATTTAACTTAATTATGTTAATTACATAATTAATTTATATAATTAAATAAATATAAATTACGATATATTAATACAATAAAATTATAATCATAAATCTTATTATCTAATTATAATGTAATATAATTAACTATATTGATTTAATTATAATATATTATATAAACTGAATCCAAGATATTGATCTTATAAACCAAAAGAATTAATTCAAAAACTCCAAAGTATTATAAACCCAAGGGATTAATATTATAAACCCAAAGGAATAACATTAAATCCAAGATATTAATATTATCATATTATCAATCACACACACACACATAGGGTATAAAACACACAATACATATACCCATACTCGACACACAACACAATGCATACACCTTAACCCGGTGCACAACACAACACAACACGTATACACACACAAAGTACAACACAATGAATACACATGTTATGATACCATGACTACACAATGCACATACATAGTACCACATGCTTACAACACATCATGTACGACATGCACACAATACCACATGTACACCAGTACAACATGTACAACATGTACACAGTACCACCTGTACATAACACCACCTGTACATAGCACCCCCTGCATGTGTACACAACACCACATGTACACAACACCACATGTACACAACACCATTTGCACAACGTGTACTCAATGCCACATGTACAATATAAACGACAGCACATGTACAATGTACAATGTGTACACAATACCACATGTACACAACACCACATGCATGACATGTACACGACACCACATGTACACATCGCCACATGCATGACATGCACGACATGTACACAACACCACGTGCACATAACACCACATGTACAATGTGTACACAATACCACATGTACACAACACCACATGCATGACATGTACACATTACCACATGCACACGTCCCCACATGCGCGACATGTACACAACACCACGTGCACATAGCACCACATGTACAACATGTACACGATACCACATGCACACAACATCACATGTACAATCATGCACACAACATCACATGTACAATCATGCACACAACACCATATATACAATAGACGCACAACACCATATGTATAATTATTGAATATACAATATGCACAACATATACACAACAATAGCACTGCACATCCAAAATCACACTGTCTTTACCTAGCATCCTTTCTTCTAGTGTCTTATCCATGCTTGTCCCAGTATGTTGCAAAGCACACTTCCTTCATTCGGTTAATGTATCCCTCAACATAGCCTTTCTATAACATAAGCATAGACATAGTATAAACACATAATATAAACTCATATCCACATGATACTTAACTCATAAATTTGTCAAGGCTACTCTTCCCACTTGATTCCTCATAAGACCAAGAACCTTTTCATGAGATTCACCTGCATATGTAATCATTCCTCCATAAGAATGATCCCTGACAACCCTGTTGGACAGTGAAATAGATACATACATACATACATACATATACATAAACATTGACATAAAATAATCACGATCTCGTCAGACGATGACACACATACACACATATATACTATAAACATTGGCATTAAACAACCATGATCCATGATGAACCTGTTAGAGATGACATATATACATACATACATGTATACGTATATAAACATTAGCATAATCATGATCACAACATAATTAACAAATAACATAAGGTCAAGATTAATAGAACACCCTTTATCCATGCACAACATGCACAACATTGAGAACAACAGTTCCCAACAAAGTCAAGGCATTTGATGACTCAAATCTATTTACCTTACCTTTCCTGATTACCATAGTCATGACTGTACTGCCACTGTCCATTTACACCAATGGACCAAACGAATCCAACCGATTGTCATATTTTTACCTTCAACTACCCTTACTCATGCACCGAGCTTCATTTAGGTATTACATTACTTGCTAGGTTTTATTTAGCTCTCCCTATGCTCCATTAAATTTCCTCTTTCCCAACCAATTCCCAAGACCCTCAAAACATAAAAGGCAAGAACAAACGCAAACAGGAAGAAACCCATGAAAACCAATAACAATATGACACCACAAACAAAGTGGTATGGCCATGCACTAGACATAAACAGAGCCACAAACGAAGCGCAACACAAAAGATCAAAAGCCCAAGACTGGAAATAAACACCATGCCTGAATCCCCATGGTTCCCAATGCTTCCAAAGGAAATCTCAACCTGAGCCTTCTTCAAAATTTCATGGCAATCTCTTTGCCATGCAATCCCCTGCATCATATTGTCATAAACACATAACTGTCAGTGCATAAATAAACATAACAACATACTAGTTACCTTACCTTGTTGTGCCAAACACATTACCTAGTAACTGAACACGTCCATGCCATCTCTCAACAAACTCCAATTCTCTTGACGAATCCATCCATAACTGGAAAGTAGTTGTTATACCTGTCAAATACATGTTCAAGAATATAACACATATCCACATAATGTCAAATAAAATCAAGGTTAAGAAAAATTCTTGTATGCAAAGCACTCATTCGTTTGAAATTGTGATTTCAAAACATAGCCAAAGGAATTTTCACCCAATTCATTTCTTTTACCTTTTCCTTGATGATATTGAGTCTTACTATGCATTGTCACATCACCCAACTATTAGTTATATAAACACATCAACTATTACCTTGTCAAGCTAATACCAAGCATGTTTCCTTGCAACTACTCACACATATTAGTCTCACATTCCAAAGATCAAGACATCATGTATATTAATTTGAAGTCAATATTTACCAAGTCTAACAACTAGGTCATAATCAACTAACAATCATAAGACATAATTCTACAACTATCGCCTGCTTACACTAAAGTACATATTAGTACTCAACACATATGTATTAGTACAACCATCTTGAAACAAGATCATTTCTTCAAGCAATCTTATAGACACATACCCATATCATGCAATTAATCAAACATTCAAACAAACTATAAACGTACCATGTTAGATAAATCAAATAGACGAAATAATAGACACCAAACACTCAAACACCAAATAGGTGACATAAGCAACTCATTCCTCAATGTATCTTAGGGGAGGCTATCTTATCTGCACAATAAATCTAGATTCGCATGATATAAATTCACAACATATCAACTCAAACATAAATAAGATCATGATATCCGTAACAGTAACTAGCTAACATGTTCACCACATAAGTTCATAATTTTTTTCCATTCATGCATAACAATCACGTATGCACAGTCAGTCTAGATTAATACAACACAATATCAAAAATATATCATCTCATACCTGAATGTCATAACCATAACCATCTACACAGAACAATCTAGGTCAACATGATACATACAACATCAAGATTTTAATGACATAATGCTAATCATCAAGTTAACTAACATATAACAACAACAAGTTAACATAGAACATCCTCATCAACAACATATAACATAATCATCAAGTTAATTATCATATAATAATAAACAAGTTAACATATGACATAATCATCAAGTTAACTAACATAAAATAACAACATCAATGTACATAACAATAAGTTATTATCATTCATGACTATTCGACACATGTGCATATGGCCACACTAATTCACTAGCATCTACCATGCATGTAACCACAACAATAATAAAATGACAAACATCCATATAACCCTAATGCATATAATAATCCATTAACTAACATATTTGCATGCCAAACATAAAATACCTATATGATGATCTGCTCTTACCCCAAAGTCTAGTACCAAAACCCCACTCTGATGGTCTACATCCCCTACTCTATCTCATCCAACACATTAGCATCATAACAACCAACAACATCAGTATGATCTAAAATGCATACAATGACCTCATGCATGACAACCATGCCCACAATAATGCATGCATAACAACATATAAACACTGACATCAATAACAAATGCATATACAACCGACATGCATTCATGACAAACACATCCCAACAACAACATCATCATCTTCTACATGAAAAAAACAATTGTAACAATGACCACCACCATGCATACATAACAAGCACATATACAACCTTCATGCATGCATGAAAATCCACATTCCACCCATCCAGACAAAGTCTTAAACCATGCACTGATACCAAAATGTGGTATCAGATATCACCCAAAGAGAATGAAAACTAGACATCACCCAAAGAGAACGGAACCCGCTCTAATACCAGTCTGTAACACCCTCCTTCCACACTTACCCAAGCTTACTGGTCCACTAGGGTAAATATGCGATGAAGAGTTACTATGATATGATTCAACTCCCTAAGTGTAGTTAAGGAAGTGGAATCGACAAACCAACACTTTATAGACCTCCTTCTGGTGCTATAGGACCCCTAGGAGCTAATCCACCACTCCAGGTGCCCAACCCCCCAGTCAACCTAGAATTTCAATGAATTAAACCCCTCTTTTCTCCCATGACATGGGAATGCATGCGATTAAGACCCTACAGTCACTCCCACAATGCCTGCAAGGGAGAGAATACAACCTTGTTCATCCAGTTCTGTGCTAGAGACTATGAGATTTATGCCACTTCTTCAAGGCTAGTCTCCGAAGCATTGCTTGGAAATTTATGAGACTTTCCAAGACAATAAATGACACGAAGACAAAGCCTTTAACACAAAACTTGATCAATGACTTGACCTAATCAAGCCCAACCATGACAATCATTCTGTCAAACATATCACAAATATGCATTCTACAAGTCATAACAAAAGATATGATCATAGGGGTCTCACACTTATCTAAGAATCACCATGAAGAATTGATATCACATTAGCTTCATTATCATCTATTACGCTATATATTCATCATTCATTCATTTACAAAACAAAACATGATGAGAGCCCTACATCATCATTGTCATAAAACATGCTCATAACTAGCATATAACCAACACATAAAAATCACACATAAACAAATATATTTACCCATCAAATACAAGAGGAAATAACTCTTATTAACATATTCAAAATGCAACTAGGTCTAGGACTTCCACGTACCACCGAACCATAGACTACACTGAATCAAATCTCTCTTATAGCCAGTCACCCCCGTGCCATATTCCAAGCATGAATGTGGGATCTCATGGAATAAACCAAGAACATAAAACCAAGGCTTTCAGAGCCAAACCACCTCAACCCTCAACCAGTGATTCCACCTCACAGTCGGACATCACTAACCATAACAAGACTGGTCTCTATCCAAGTTGTCCAAGGCTCCAGAGTGTTTGTTCCAACCCGACTTCTAGGACTAGTAACTTAACCCACGTCTCTTTTCGGGCTCCAGAGCATTTGTCTAACCAATGCTCTAGGACTAGTAACTCAATCCACAATTATTGTTGGGATTTAGAGCATTTTTCCAACTAACGCTCCAAGACTAATAACTTAACCCACCAAGGGCTCCAAAGCATTTGTCCAAACAAGGCTTGCATGACTAGTAACTCAACCCAAGATGTTACAGGGCTTCCAAAGCATTTTTGCAACCTGTTGGACACAGATTGTCATTGATGTCAATATGGAAATATTCAAGGAAGGAGACAGAGCCAAAGAAGAGGAGCCACCAGAGGAGCAAACAGCACAAAGAGCTGACAGAGCCAATGGAGGCATGCAAACAAGTCATCGGAGAACTTATATGTATGTAGGTAACAGCTACAAGCAGAGCCATCGGAGCAACAGAGGTGTAGACAGAGCAAACAAACGACGCAGAAAGCCATCGAAGCAACAGAGGACGCAAACAACGATCGAAGAGCTTATACGCATGCATTTAATAACTATCACATGTATGCATGCAACTGCCACCACAGAAAACAGAGCTAAAACAAATCCATCAGAGGAAGCAGATTACACAATCGGGAGTTATCGGAGGCAAAACCCATCCATATATGCATTAACAACTATCGCATCCATTGCTACATCGCAAGCTGTCGAGCCCTGAACCTTTGTGATTTGCGATAGTGATTATCGCATCGGCATTTCGGAGTGGGTATCACAAGTGTGTAAGGCCCTGACCATATGCGACTTGCGATCACCGATAGCGATATCGCATCGGACCTGACCCTGTGCGACTTGCGATCGCCGATGGTGATATCGCATCGGACCTCCGCCAAGGGAAACCCCCGATTGTGATAAGGTTGCGGACCTGATAGGTATATTAACTTCTTTTTATTGTTATATCGCATTCGACGCGTCGGGAGAGGAAGTCATGAAGTGTCAAGTGGACCATTGCGATCACCAATAGCGATTATCGCATCGGGAATTTGGAGCAGAGGGAACACAGTGTTAAGAGGCCCTTTCCTTGCGATCACCGATTGCGATAAGGTTGTGGACCCGACGAGAATATCAACTGCAGTTTATATAATATCACGTCCAATAGGGGAATCGGCCATCGGCAATCGACTGTGTTATGTGCGAACCTCCGGAAGCGGCGATTGCGATAAAAGGATGATGTGGCATAGGAAGCTAAAGTGAATGGAGAAGGGAAGCCAGAAGGTCGAGCGAGTATTGAGGAAGCCGAAGCTCAAGCAAGCGAGGAGGAAGCCAAAGAGCCAATGAGCAAGCGGAAACGAATGGACAAAGGCATGAGAATGTATTAAAAACAAAAAAAAATAGAGAACGTGAGGTGTGGTTGTTGTGTTGAATACCCTGAGTATGAGATAGTGGAAGTAGTAGAGGCAAAAGGGGTAGCAAAAGCAACAAAAGCATAATAGAGTGCAGCAGCATACCAGTGTATACCAAATTTGGGTTGAAGCCCAAGAGGTTGGAGCCTCAGAATTGAACAAGACTGAAGTCATTGGGGGTAGGTGCTCCTATGTGCAGAACCACTGCAAAATAGAGTTGGTGCTCTGGAGGTTGGAGCCTCACTGAAGTCCAAGTTGGAGCTTGGCAACTAATTCACAATCAGATTTATACTTATATTGTATTTATTTCATTGCACAGTCTTGAGTTTTAATAAAAGCATTTATTCCAATTATTGATCTCTGTGTTCTGTGTATACATATACATATCTATATATGCTTTTGGCAATCACTAGAACAAAAAATAAGAAATATTGATTCACCCCCCCCCCCCCCCCCCTCTTAGTATTTCCAACAATTGGTATCAGAGCGCAGGTTCTTCATACTAAGCCTAACAGCTTGAAGAAGGATCCGTAAACATGATGAGAAATCACGAAGCATCAGGAAGACCTCCTTTGTTTGATGGCACTAACTTTGGTTTCTGGAAGAAAAAAATGACCTACTACTTAATGTCCCTTGGACCTGAAGTCTGGCATTTTTATCAAAATGAATACCGAACGACTTCCACTCTTCCAACAGACCAAGATGATAGGAAAGCCTACATCGCAAATGCAAAGGCCATGAACTCCATCACTAGTGGAATCACTGATTCCGAGTTTACAAAAATCATGCACTGTACCTCTGCCAAAGAAATGTGGGAGAAGCTAGTTGGCTTGTACGATGGAGACTCAAAAGTCAAAAAGGCAAAGCTTCAAACTCACAGAAGACAATTTGAAAGTTTGAGGATGGAAGATGAAGAAGATATTGCAGCATACCTCCTCCGAGTAGCTGAAGTGGTAAATTCTTTAAAAGGATTTGACGAAAAAGTGGAAGAAAGTACCATTGTTCAAAAGGTATTAAGGTCTCTTCTAGACAGATTTGACTCCAAAATAAGCGTTATAGAAGAAGCAAAGGATCTAGATACCCTCAAAATGGATGAACTCCATGGAATTCTCACTGCCTATGAAATGAGGATAGGTGGGCCAAGCTCCAAAGATGCAGCATTCAAGGCCTCAAAGCCAAAGAAATGGAAAGAAAGGAATGACTGTAGTGATGAGTGACATGTGGAATCTGAATTGGCTCAATTTGTACGAAAGCTAAAGAGAGGATCTAAGCTTAAAGGCAAGTATCCTCTTATCTGTTTTAAACGTGGTAAAATAGGTCATTATGCATCAAAATGTCCTCATAAACATGACAGTGATGATGAGGGAAATTCTAAAAGAATGGCATACAAAAAGAAAGGGTTCAATAAGAAAAACTTCTTCTCCAAGCAAGATGAGTCTGATGAGGATGAGTTTATGGTCATCAAAAAGAAATCAGATGAGGAAAGTGATCATGATGAAAACCAAGAAGCATTATTCATGGCACTCACAGATGATGATGACTCAGGGCTGGAAGGAAGTGTAGATGAACTATTAATAAGCGCCATTGAAGAAAATGAGAAACTACGGAACAAAATCATTTCTCTCAAAGTGGAAAACGAGGAAATAAGAAGGAGAGAAGATCTCTTAGAAGCAAAACTTAAAGAAAAAGAAGAGACCTGTGAGGAACACGAGGCCGAAATAGTGTCTCTAAGAAAGGAGTTGGAGCAAATTAAAAAGGGCTTTAAAAGCTCTCAAATACTTGAGACTATTCTGAAAAATCAAAAACCTCAATATGACAAGTCTGGAATAGGTTTCAAAGGAGAATCCTCAAGCACTAAGAATAGTGTGAAAAGCTATGTCGATGCACTCTCCTACAATCCAAAAGATGAAAAAGTATGTTATCAAAAGTGCATCCCAGATCCCAAGAATGAAAAGAGAATTACTCCAAAGAAGAATGTGGAGTCGAATCATGGACACTACAGCAAATACAAACCTGTACTCCACCAAGGGTCCATCGCAAATCCAAAGGACGAGGGAGGAGTAATTCCCAGGAAGGAAGTTGACTCAAACCATGGTTGCTTCAAAACCATCTTTCTTGGACACTGCTTTCACTGTAAAAACTTCGGTCATCAAGCCAGACATTGTATGGCTCACAGAAGTGAAAAGACAACACTAAAGGACCGAGTAATCAACTCATATGCCCCCAAAAGTAGGGACAAATCAAAACCTTCAATTCATTTGATCCCTTGACCAAATTTGATCTGATTTGCTCTTTCTGCTACAATAATGGACACTATGAACAAGACTGCCCACTCAAAAGAAGAAAGATGAGTAGAAAGAACTCTAGCATGGACAAATGTGGCCTGGCTCTATTTGCTCAAAATAATGGAAACAAGTGGTTTGTAGATAGTGGGTGCTCCAGACACATGACAGGAGACCAAAGGAATTTTGTCTCACTGAGCAAAAAGGAAGGGAATATGTCTTTTGGAAGCAAAACTGGCAGAATTGCGGGAAAAGGAATAGTTACTCTAATCAATGGAAAAGGAAAAGCTCAAGATGCTTTGCTGGTTGACGGACTCAAACACAACCTTATAAGTGTCAACCAAATCTATGATCAATGACATAAGGTTGTTTTTAGCACCAAATATTGTGAAATAAGGAACTTTGCCTCAGGGAAACTTGTGGCAAAAGGGGTGAGAACACCAGACAACATTTACATTCTGAACAAGATTCAGGAAAATAAATGCTACTTGAGTCAGACAGATGAGAGTTGGTTATGGCACAAGTGACTTGGACATACAAGCTTTGAAAATCTGATTAATATCAGCAAGATCAAAGTTGTACAAGAAATCCCAAGACTGTTCAAACCAAATCAAGCAGTGTGTGGTCCATGTCAACATGGAAAGCAGACTAGAACCAGCCACAAGACAAAGGAACACTGTACATCGAAGCCCTTGGAGATCATCCATGCTGATGTGTGTGGACCAACTAGAAATCAAGCACTCCAAGGAGAAAGGTACTTTGTGTTATTTGTTGATGATTATACTAGAATGATGTGGATATATTTCATAAAGTATAAATCTGAAACTTTTGAGTGTTTTAAGAATCTAAAAGCCCTTGTAGAAAATGAAAAAGATTCAGAAATTAAGTGCCTCAAAACAGACAGAGGAGGAGAATTCACATCAAACGAGTTTAGTGAGTTCTATAATATCCATGGAATTTAAAGGGAATTCTCGGTTGCCAGAACACCTCAGCAAAATGGGGTAGTTGAAAGAAGAAATCGAACAGTCTAAGAAATGGCAAGAACAATGTTATTAGCAGCAGACTTACAACCTAAATTCTGGAGAGAAGCAGTAGGAACAGTTGTCTATACACTGAATCGAACTCAACTAAGACCAAATTGTGAAAAAACCCCTTATGAGCTATGGAAAGGAAGACCTGCTTCGATGAAGTACTTCAAGATATTTGGAAGCAAGTGCTTCATAAAAATAAATGATGGCTCACCGGGAAAGTTTGATTCTCGGGTTGATGAAGGGATATTTCTTGGATACTCTACACGGAGCAAGGCTTACAAGTGCTATAATTATCGACTGAAGAAAATAGTGGAAAGCATTGACGTAAAGGTTGATGAAGATCTTCCAGAAAGGGAAATTGAAGAACATGAAGATGACTCTCTCATTGGAGAAGAAGACCCTAAAGAAGAAGAAATAAATGAGGAAGAAGAAGAAGAAGAAGAGGAAAGAGAACCACCTAATACCCCTTCAAAGATGAAGTATGTCCAAAGACATCATCCAGAAGAGCAGATCATTGGAGATAAAGATGAAGGTGTACAGACCCGAAGAAGGATATCAATCACACCCAAGAGAAAAGTCATTGCCCTCCTATCTATGACAGAACCAGAAACATTTGCAGAAGCAAGTAAGGATCCTCATTGGGTAAAATCCATGGAAGAAGAAATGTCTCAAATTAAAAAGAACAAGACTTGGGAGCTGGTACAAATGGGTGTTCAAAAATAAAATGAATGAGGAAGGACAGGTTATCAGAAACAAGGCAAGACTTGTCTACAAAGGCTATTCACAAATTGAAGGAGTTGACTTTGAAGAGACATTTGCACCAGTGGCCGGTATGGAAGCTATCAGGATGTTCTTGGCATTTGCTTGCTCAAAAGGATTCAAAATATATCAAATGGACGTGAAATCAACATTTCTAAATGAGGAACTCAAGGAGGAAGTCTACATGGAGTAGCCAGAAAGTTTTGATCTAACAGCAGGAAAGGACTTAGTCTGTAAATTGAAAAAGGCTTTATATGGGTTGAAACAAGCTCCTAGAGCTTGGTATGCAAGACTGGATAACTATCTACAACAACAAGGTTTCAAAAAGGGAGTGGATGGAAGCAATCTATACATAAATACAGATCAAGGGAAGTTACTAGTTGCTCTTGTTTATGTCGATGATCTGATTTTTGCTAGTAATAATGATGCAATGACCCATGAATTTTCTCAAAGCATCACAAAAGAGTTTGAGATGTCAATGATAGGAGAGTTGTCCCACTTCCTTGGACTTCAAGTATCTCAAACCAGAGTAGGATTGTGTATATCTCAAGCCAAATATCTAAAAGACATGCTCAAAAAATATGGAATGGAGGACTGTGCACCCGTGAGCACACCTATGACCACAACCTGCAAATTGAGCAAAGATGATGATTCCCCTCTAGTAGATGCAACTCATTACAGGTCAATGATTGGAGCCCTTCTATACTTAACAGCTACACAACCAGACATAATGCAAGCAGTAGGAATGGTGGGAAGATTTCAATCTACTCCCAAATAATCCCATTTATTAGCTGTAAAGCGAATTCTCAGATATCTGAAGGGAACTTTTGATTTCGGTCTTTGGTACCCAAAGAACTCAACACTGGTTGTAACTGCATACACCGACGCTGATTGGGCCGGAAGTATAGATGATCAGAAAAGTACTAGTGGAAATGCATTCTTCCTAGGAGACTGTTTGGTATCCTGGCTCAACAAAAAACAGTCATCCATATCATTATCCACAGCCGAAGCCGAGTATATTGTTGCAGCAAACTGTTGTACTCATATACTATGGATGAAGGAAGCTCTAAAAGATCTCGACATATGTACAGATCAACCAATTACCATCCATTGTGACAACACAAGTGCTAACAGTCTCAGCAAAAATCCAGTGATGCACTCAAGAACCAAACATATACTAATCAAGTATCATTTCCTCCGTGAGCAAGTAATTGAACAAAACATTGTCCTGGAACATATCAGTACTAAGGAGCAGATAGCTGATATTTTCACAAAACCTCTTCCTCGAGAAGCATTCAAACATCTGCGTCAAAAGATGGGGGTTATTTCTTTATCATCACTCAAGTCCATTCATAAAGATGTAGCAGGACAAGGGGAGTCCATATGCATTCATTTGCCATTGATGTCAAAGGGGGAGAGAGCAGAAGAATATTGCCATCAATAACAAAGGGGGAGATTGTTGGACATAGATTGTCATTGATGTCAATATGGCAATATTCAAGGAAGGAGACAGAGCCAAAGAAGAGGAGCCACCAGAGGAGCAAACAGAACAAAGATCTGACAGAGCCAATGGAGGCATGCAAATAAGTCATCGGAGAACTTATATGTATGCAGGTAACAACTACAAGCAGAGCCATTGGAGCAACAGAGGTGTAGACAGAGCAAATAGACGACGCAGAAAGCTATCGAAGCAAGAGAGGATGCAAACAGCGATCAGAGAGCTTATACGCATGCATTTAACAACTACCACATGTATGCGTGCAACTGCCACCACAGAAAACAGAGCCAAAACAGAGCCATCAGAGGAAGCATATTACACAATCGGGATCTATCAGAGGCAAAACCCATCTATATATGCATTAACAGTTATCGTATCCGTTGCTACATCGCAAGCCGTCGAGCCCTGAACCTTTGCGATTTGCGATAGCGATTATCGCATCGGCATTTCAGAGCGGGTATCACAAGTGTGTAAGGCCCTGACCATATGCGACTTGCGATCGCCGATAGCGATATCGCATCGGACCTGACCTTGTGTAACTTGCGATCACCGATAGCGATATCGCATCGGACCTCTGCCAAGGGCAACCCCCGATTGTGATAAGGTTGCGGACCTGATAGGTATATTAACTTCTGTTTATTGTTATATCACATCCGAAGCGTCGGGAGCGGAAGTCATGAAGTGTCAAGTGGACCATTGCGATCGTCGATAGCGATTATCGCATCGGGAATTCGAAGCAGAGGGAACACAGTGTTAAGCGGCCCTTTCCTTACGATCGCCGATTGCGATAAGGTTGCGGGCCCGACGAGAATATCAACTGTAGTTTATAAAATATCGTGTCCAACAGGGGAATCAACTATCGGCAATCGACTGTGTTATGTGCGAACCTCCGGAAGCGGCGATTGCGATAAAAGGATGATGTGGCATAGGAAGCTAAAGCGAATGGAGAAGGGAAGCTAGAAGGTCGAGCGAGTGTTGAGGAAGCCGAAGCTCAAGCGAGTGAGGAGGAAGCCAAAGAGCCAGCGAGCAAGCAGAAAACGAATGGACAAAGGCATGAGAATGTATAAAAAAAAAAAAAACAAAGAACGTGAGGTGTGGTTGTTATGTTGAATAACCTGAGCATGAGATAGTGGAAGTAGTAGAGGCAAAAGGGGTAGCAGAAGCAGCGGAAGCTGAATAGAGTGCAATAGCATACCAGTGTATACCAAAGTTGGGTTGGAGCCCAAGAGGTTGGAGCCTCAGAATTGAACAAGACTGAAGTCATTGGGGGTAGGTGCTCCTAAGTGCAGAACCACTGGAAAACAAAGTTGGTGCTCTGGAGGTTGGAGCCTCACTGAAGTCCAAGTTGGAGCTTGGCAACTAATTCACAATCAGATTTATACTTATATTGTATTTATTTCATTGCACTGTCTTGAGTTTTAATAAAAGCATTTATTCCGATTATTGATCTCTGTGTTCTGTGTATACATATACATATCTATATATGCTTTTGGCAATCACTAGAACAAAAAATAAGAAATATTGATTCATCGCCCCCCCCCCCTTTCAGTGTTTCCACCAACCCAAGGCTCCAGGACTAGTAACTCAACCCAAGGCCTTACAGGGGTTCTCAAGTGTTTGTCCAATAAGGCTCCAAAATTATTAACTCAACCCACAACCAAAGAACTTAAGAACCACTAAAAAAAAAAAAAAAAAAAAAACTAAAGCCCACAACACCATGGTTATCCAGGAAATGGAAAGGCTAGGCAAATCCACCGTTAATATAGGCATTCCTTCATGCCAATGATAGATCATAACCAAGAAACCAAATGCATGTGCCATGTATTCCAAAATACCAAGGAAAGCATACATGCAACTCGGTGCCTACAAGAAAAAATGATTGTAGTTGTTGATCTCAATGTCCTCTTACACTTTCCTACTTTTCTTTTTCCTTCTTGCTCTAAATTCCAAGTATGCCACATTCCTCCAAGAATGCTCCAAGAAAATTTGTGTATAAGAGTATTAATGAGAGAGAGAATAGAAGAGAGCTCCACCAAAACATATCAAAAGCTACCAACTGATCCTTAGAAGCCTTTTAATCAATGAAGCCTCTAATTTCTTTCAATTTCCTCGTCACATGAAACTTGTGACCTTTCACCTTTCTTTTCTCCTATTTTCCATTATTTTCACAAATAAATGTCAAATATGTCTCTTTTCCTTTCCAAAGCCTTTTCCATTTCCTTTTCCACTTTCCTTTAGCCATAATAAACCAAAAAAACACCCACTAGGATGTTTTTCCCCCCATTCATCTTGGAATATATGTCTCATGACCATGGTCTTATATTTTTTACATGAATTTTTAACCAAGGTTGTTACAAAGTTCTAGAAATGATTTCAATGGATACTCAGTCTGGTTTATTTGATATTCAATGTCAATTTGATCAATTCTTTATCTTTATCTCCCACTTTAGCCTCCTAAACTTGTAGCTCGCTCTTGGCTTGAGACAATTTTTTGGCCCACCAGAAGTAAGTCTCGACCTTAGGGAAAATTCGCTCCTTCTCTGCCTGATACCACACTCATATTTGCACTAAGATACAACTCGATTTTTGTAATAACTTGTCCTCTAAAGATAAACAAACTTGGTCTCAAGCCTAGATGCTTTTCTCTCGAATTTTGCCACAAGAATTTTTTTCATATTTAATTTGCCATAATGGATTCGCCCAAAGTTGAATAGAGCTTGGCCTAATCAATAATGAAGGGATTCAACCTTCAGATTATGAATTCTTGGCACGAGTTGAATTGATCTCCTTTCAAATAGACTTATGCTGATTGATAAATCTTGAAATATATTTTGAAGTCTTATAAAAGTTGGCTCTCTAAATATTTGGCCTCCATATAAACAATGTAATTCTCCACGCTTTTGAAAACATTGGTAATTTGGAAAAGCAAATAAATAGTTGGCCTTTTAATAAATTAACCTTGCTTTATAATGGTTCCACATCAACCATTTAAATGTTGATGCCTAAAATCTCACCAGATAACCCCGTTATTCTGTCTATGTGAGGAGGGAGTGCCAATTCTCGAACTTAGTGATTCTAGGATCATCCTTGCAAATTGAGGGCACTTTTAGATAGATTGCATGTCTCCCTTCAAGCACTAAGTACCTAAAGGAACCTTCCAGAATTTTTCTCCTTAGATGAATATATATATGCAACTCTTCCTATAATCTCCTTTTTGTGGTCGTCACCCTTTACTGCCTCCAAAATCCTTTCCCATGTCGATCGTGAGGCTATTTAGCCCTGGTGACCCCTACACAGTCCTTGCGTGGCCCAATGATTGGTAACTGTTTCATTATGGTAGTGTGACCCACCAACATATCTTGACAATGCAGGTTTGCAGATCTTCAACAATGGAAAAACGGTGTATATGACCTTGATCCTTGTCCTCTCAATCATATGATCCTGAAATGCTTAAAAAAAACTCAGATATGATAAGGGTTTGATGGCCTTGAATTATCAAATCTTACACAATAGTCTGAAATCTAATCCATAATCACTTCTACAAACCAAATAAAGTAATTAATCAACCAAATAGGGTGATATATGGTACCACCGAAGTTTGGTAAATCATGGCTAGGGTGCAGAGAAATATCATTGAAGTTATGGCACCAATTTTCAATCCTGAAAATAAAAATCTGATTTATCGACTAGAACTCTTATGTCGGCGGGCTGATACCACTGTAAGATTCCAAACATTGAAATTTTTTACAGATTTGGCACATTTTAGTGTTCTAATTAAAATGTTTGCAATAAAAAACAATGAACACCAAAAGGATCTGAAAATGCAACCTCTTATTTATATTAATAACTCAAAACAAAAGACATGCTCATACAAGACACAATGAAGCTCCTACCACTAGCATGTACTAATGCTCAACAATGATTGATATAAGACACTAAAGCCCATTTGTGAATCCTGAATGGATCCACCACACAATGTCACTGTGAGCTTTTCGTCCTGGGATCATATTGGAACCAACCATGCCAAGTTCTCAAGAAACACACAATAAGATAGACATACTTAGGATTATCCCATTGTTTGTCCCGTATCCCCTTTTATAGGCTTGATGGACTCTCTAGAAACCTTATTTTATTGTTTTCCTTCTATTATCACTCAGTAATTTCTCGAGGTTAAAGAAAGAAATCACCAAGGTAACCACAAACCACTTTTGGAGCATAGGCTCTAGCCAACCTATACTCAGAGAGGACTTTATTTGTATGATTTGACTTTGTTTGTTTGAATTTTAGCTAGTTATGATTGTTCTTGAGGTTTTTAATTTGTATTTGAGATTGGGTGGTGGGATTCTTAAAACAAATGGATAGAATTATGTCTTTAGACCATTGGGCTATGGAGTCAATAGAAGGGCACCATAATTGGATCAACTCACTAAATGGAATGTTCAAAGGGCAAGCTATCAGAGTAAAGTGCAGGGCTTTGGGACATGAGGGTGAAATGGTTTTAATCAGGGTGAGAGAGAAATTAAGAATTCTCATAACGAGATATGAACGAGGAATAGAGGGGTAATTGAAATCAAAGGGAAATTAAGAATCCTTTAACTTGGATGTGTAAGAAACAACCTAAACTAAGGAGCAATTAAAAATTCCTTATCTTAGATATCATTTAAAAACATTTATAAGAATAACTATTAAAACAGAGTGTAATTAAACAAATTCAGAGATATTGTTCCAGTTATAGCATTCAGATTCAGAAATACATTAAAGATTGTGGGAAAACTTTAAGAAAGATAGCAACAACATGAGAAAATACTTGTCTGCACTTCGTTCAACACATGAATCTTGTGAAATATCTTGTCTTTATTCATCAATCCAGCTTGTTGGCTCAGTCAATAATACAATAGCTTTACAGTCTCTTGATCAAACTTCTATAGAAATGTCTAAGAATCCACCCTACATAATTCGAATTGTGAAGTATTTATACAAAAGTTTTATTAAAAAATACATCAAACTAACTTGAGATTTTATCTACGAAATAAAAATATCTTCTTGCAAGAAGATAGAGATAACTATTGAACTGATTTCATGTTGTCCCATTTATTGTGGTACTATTGGCATTTATGGTTTAATTTTTAGCCCTTTATGCTCTTTGTTGTTTGAACTTTCACGCTGGAGGCTTCATTCACTTTTGGCTTTCATCTGATACACTTTGACACTGATTTAACTTTCTACTGTGTATTTCAAGAGTAAATTATTTAGTTTTTTATATGTATCAGCATATGGTAATGGATATTGATCAACTTTCTGTATGTTTGATCTGTTTGTCTTTTGATTGTATGTTCTGTCTGGTTCCTTTATTTTAACAGTTAATGTCTCTGTGTGAATTATTTCTTTCTCTATTCTGTGTATAACTATTTTCTTCTTCTGAATGAAGGTTTTTAAATAGATTTCCTTTCGAGTCTTAGAGTAAACAAGTTTTGTGACTATTATCAAAACTGTTTATCCAAGGTTTGGTCTTTTGCTAATTACCTGCAAAATACAACAATTTGTTAATAAAACACGGGTCTGGGAGGAGGTGACCGGAGGCCGTAATGAAACTGGGAATAACTGTGGACAGAGTCCAGAAGGTGTTCGGGAGGGAATCCATGGTGAAATCATGTCTTAGAGGCTCAGGGTCGCGCCGGAAGGGTTTGATAAGTTTCATTGTGTAACTGAGTAAAAGGCATGAAAATGAGGGTTTTCGGGGTTTTAACGAGTAATGGGTAAATTGGCGCGAAATTTTTATATTATGAACAATGAGAGGTTTCTCGGGTTGAGCGGGGAGGCGGTTTCCCGAACCATCGCACTGTTTTTGTGGCAAAGGCGGTATTGAGGAGGGGTCACCCGATCTACCTCCGCGCTTGACACATTGCATTTGGGGTTTTGGGGAAAACCGATTTATCGAGCGGGTAACAATCGGCCATCGGCTGCAGCCGATACACTATGGACCGTCGGATGAGGAAGATGGTGATCTGATAGTAGTAGGGCGAGGGAGGTGCGCGGGTGATAAAATCATGGGTTTTAGGGGGGCCCAATGCTTTAAACTTCGACGGTATGGGATTATTTATAGGTTAATGGCAGGTTAAAATGATCGAGTGGGGCTTAATGACGGGGTTTAACTTCGGGTAAAGGTCGAACGTCGGGTGAGCCTGATATGGGTGTGTGTTGTTTGATTTGGGCGCAGATGATCGGACGATATTCGGGTGGCAAACTAGCGCAGAAGAAATGGATGGAGGTTTAGGGGGGGGCCAGGGGCTTTAATTACAGATTGTGATTATTGCGGGCTTAATCATAGGGTTAGGGGATCAGACGGGTTTTAATGAAGGTTTAACTTAACTTCACAAAGAATTGATGGGTTAAGTGGGTTTCATTTGGGGAAATATAATAAAACTATAGTTTATAGTTAAACTATGGGTGGGGATAATACATAGGGATTTATTTATATAGGAGAAATAGGGGATTATGGGAGTTATATAGTTAAATTAAAAATTAATATTAAATGAAATGAGCGGAGATGAAAATAGTATTAAGTGTAATGTAATATTTGTACATTTCCTTTACATACACTTAACTTAGGATAAAATCTTTTGTGGGTTTTTGAATGAAATGGGATTTAACATGGTATTCCTCACTTTTCATAGGCTAATGGAGTTTAACCTTAGGAAAAAGAGTTTTATTAGGGAAATGAAGGGGGGTGACTTTTATGAAGGGGATTCTAACACTTGATGTCCATAAGTTATTAAGTCGAGGGTCCGATCCCACCAAAAGTTAGAGAAATGCTTTGAGCCTCTTTGACTTGAAGGATTAAAAGTACTAGAACATGCTTGTGGATAGGAAATTAGTAAGTATAGGGGAAAAGATGAATGAGGGAGAGTTAATTAAATTAACTTGTAAACCTTTTCTTTTGCCTTCATAATTTATCATACATATTAGCACATATGTCTAAGCATGATGAATGTGTTTTGATCTAATCAACTTTATACTTCAGCAACCTTTCTTCTACTTACCCATTACCTTCCCTAACATTTTATTCTTCTTTATATTTACTTGGGTGCATTTAGGCTAGCATACCCTTTTCTTTTATAAAACAAACTATCTACTTCTAACCTTATATCTTCCAAGGACTCAGATTAAACAGATGAGATCATTTTATTTCTCTACCTATCTATTGATCTGCCAAGATTAAGTTGTTTGGTCGGATTTTATTCTCTAACTATAAACATAAAATTCAAAGCATGACATAGTCAAGACTAAGCAATTTGACTACCATGGGTTGTGGCATGTGTGATAAGCTGCACAGAACCATTATTTGTAGAAGAAGTAACGTAGTAGTGACATTTAGACTTGCACACTTTCATGATCTGTTTTTGTATTTGGGGTTCATATATTTTCATTTTTTGATCTTTTCTTATTCTCTTTGTCCTTTTGTTTCTTTTTTCTGTCCTTTGATTATTCTTTGAGGACATACCCTCTTTACATTTTTTAATTCTAATATAGAAAACATTTGTAGAAAGAAAAGGTATGTATAATATTACAATGCTTAACCTTAGTCATTCAAAACTATGACTCCTATTGGTATAGGAACCTAACACCTTCGAAAAATGAGGGCAAATACCATGGGCGAATATCATGGTAAATACCATGGGCAGATTCTGTCCACTTTGACCCTATCAAGAAAAGGAAATATTACATGTAGAATGAGCCTCTTGGCTGAAAAGCCCATATTAAAGTCAATATCAACAGAAAGGCAAGCATATGTGCATAATCCAACTATAATGATCTCAAAATTGTTGGCTGTGTGTTATATTCTTTACACGACTACCCCACATGTGCGAGTGAAGGGGGGGTGTGTTCCCCCCTTGTCAAGGGGTATGCAGGGGGGTGGTAGCCCCCTTACACAAGGTCTAGGGCAACACCCCAGGAATTTTTTTTTGGACCCTATATTAGGTGGGTAGACCTACCTATGGTTTATTGTATGGATTTCACACATGGTTTTGGGCATGATGGTTTTCTGTCCATGGTCTTTTGTAGATCCGATCAAGGGAACTACAATTATGTTCTAATCCAGGGTTAATAGATTGTGGTTTATGGATGTTTCGACATATATATATATATTATTTATATATATATATATATATATTATAATATTATATATTATATATATATATAATATATATATATATATATATATTATATTATATATTATTTATATATATATATATATATTAATATTAATATATATTATATATATATAGATATTATATATATTAACATTGAAAGAATAATGAAAGAAGTCAATCTGGTAGTCCCGATTTTGGGATCGAGGAGAAAATATTTGTGTATATTTGTTTTATGTTTCATGCTCTCGCCATTATTTATTTTATGTTTTTAGAATTCATATGCAGGTAATTTATTTATGGGGTTAAAACCTACATTTGGTATCAGAGTTGTTTTGGCCTCAAGGGGATGCCTTTGTTGTTGAGGGGTTTTCCTCGGGCCTGTGTTAGACCTTGTATAGTGGAAAATATATGGGATCGATTCTTTTGGTGATAGAAGATGGCAAGCACTGGAAAGATAGAGATCGAGAAATTTAATGGTTAGAGTTTTGAGTTGTGGAAACTCAAGATGGAGGATCTAATAGTGGATAAAAATCAGTGGATCACGATAGATCTGGGTACTAAACCAATAACAATGTTAGCTGAAGACTGGGAAAATTTGGATCGGAAGGCGAAGAGCACAATGCGAGTGTGTGTCTCAAATCCAGTATTGCTAAATGTATCAAGGGAATCTTCGGTGAAGGATTTTTGGGACAAGTTAGCGACTTTGTGCCAATCTAAGTCTCTGGTCAATAAACTATTCCTATGGAAAAAGATGTATAACCTGCGGATGAAAGATGGAGACTCGATGACAAAGCATCTGAATGCCTTTAATACTGTGGTAAGCCAGTTATTATCTCTTGATATTAAAATTTTAGATGAAGATAAGTGCATCAGTTTGTTGTGTTCACTACCAAATTCGTGGAATATTCTGGTTGTTGTAATAGGTAGCAATGCAACTGCCTTGTAGTTTGAGCAAATAGTCTCATCCTTGCTGTCAGAGGAGATGAGACAAAAAAATATGGAGGGCTAGAATGGAAATGCCTTGTCTTTACGTGGATGGTCCCAGAACATAAAAAAAAATAAGTCCTCGAGTGGGTGATATAAATCTAGAGGGAGATCTAAATCTCCTAGAAAACCTGTAAAGGTGTGCTAGAAATGTAGAAAGGAAGGGCAATTCAAAAGGGATTGTAAATCTAAAGCTCCTGAGAAAGGAAAGGAATCTGATGATGCTCCTTCTGCAGAAGTGAAAACCACCTCAGATGAAGGTGGGTATGTGTACTTGGCTTTTTCTTCAAGTACACATGTAGATCACAAGGCATGGTTTATTGACTCAGGTGCATCCTTTCACTTCACTCCCCATAAAGAGTGGTTCTGCGAATATGAGAAATATGATGGTGGTGATGTCTTCTTAGGAGGGATGATAAGAAGGATAGAATCATTGGTCACACAAAATTCAAGTTGAAGTTGCATGGTGGAAGGATTGGAACACTTCCGAGTGTTTTGCATATTCTTGCATTGGCCAAAAATATGATTTTTGTAAGCAAGCTAGATGATGTAGGTGTAAAAGTAGTGTTCGAGAAATATGCCTGCAAGATGGTTAAGGAAGCACTGATATTGATGTGGGGAGTTCAAATTGGAACTCTGTACAAGCTTCAGGATAACACTGTTATTGATATATGCAATAGTTCTGTGGTTCCTGAAAGTGGAGAAGAGAATCTAGTGGCCTCGGGAGAAAATACCATGTTATGGCATCAAAGGCTTGGACATATTGGAGAGAAGGGCCTTCGAATACTTCATAGTGATGGTATGATAGAAGGTATGTCTAATTTCTCTCTGGATTTTGATGTTTGTGAAAATTGTGTATATGGGAAGCAAAAATAGATGAGTTTCCCCTCTTGTGCTAAGAGGGCGAAACAGATATTAGAGCTTGTGCATAGTGATGTATTTGGACCTATGTCGGTTCCATCACTAGATAAGTCTATGCACTATGTATATTTTATAGATGAATTATCAAAGGAATACATGGATATATTTCCTTAGGAAGAAATATGAAGTCTTTGACAGTCTTAAAGAATTTAAGGCTCTGGTGGAAAACCAGACAAATAAGAAGATAAAGGTGTTAAGGATAGATAATGATGGAGAGTTTTGCAAGAAGGAATTTGAAGAGTTTTGTAAGAATTGTGGTATAGCACAGAAGAAGACTACTCCATACACACCTCAGTAAAATGGAGTTGCAGAATGAATGAACAGGAGATTAATGGAAAAGGCAAGAAGGCATGCTCAGTGGTGCCTGGTTAGGACAGGAATTCTGGGAAAAGGCAATGGAGACTGCATGTTACCTGGTCAACATATCACATTCATCAACATTGGAGGATAAGACTCCACAAGAGGTATGGACTCGCAAAAAACCATTTCTTTCACATGTGAGGGTATTTGGATGTGACACATATGTAGATGTTCTAAGGGAGAAAAGAACCAAGTTGGATAGTAAACCTAAAAGATGCATCTTTATTGGATATAAGGATGGTTTAAAAGGTTATAATCTTTGGAACCGAGAAACAAGGAAGGTTGTGTACTCTTGTACCTTAAGAAACCAATTTCCTGGCTGTAGAGAAATTATGCTTAAGACATTAATAAATATTATAAACTGTCACTTTATTATTTGTTGTTTCCTCAAATGAAGGACCTGGAGAACTTGGTCTTTAACCCTTAATACATGTATGACTAGAACATCTCAGAATGCCATTTCTTGCTAGATATAAATGATGAATGAAGAATTCTTGAAGGAGAAGTTAAAGATAATATGTTGATCTTTCACAGAAACTACTATCTGTAACTTAGAAGAATTATGAAACTGAGAACTGAATCATAGACAATATGTTGTTTAACACAGAAACTACTATCTGTGACTCTTGGAGAAGTTAAAGATAATATGCTTGTCTTTCATAGAAACTATTATCTATAACTTAGAAAGGAAGGTGAAAACTTCAAGTATAGGAGCACTCTTTTAAGGAATGTTAACTTTATCTACATAAGTAAATAAAGACCCGCAACTTCATTACTATACTTGAAAGAAGAAAACATAAGATGACACATAACAAAGAGGGTTACAAAATTATACCCAATGATTCATGGAAACTTTTTATTCTTTCATTAATAAAAAATTATATCAGGAATACAGTGGCTTAGTCTCCGGGTTCTCCAAAATTTGAACCCTTTCTTTGTAAATTTTCATCTTTTTATACATTGTGAAATAGTTGTTGATGTTATGCTTCTTAACCTGCAAAAGATACCCAAATACAGAATATGCGAAGAGAAGAGACCGAGAACACAGAATGGCAATGACTTTATTATTCAGAGAGAAATGTTCACTTGCCTCTTCGAGGGGGCAACCTCCAATAGAGCAGAGCTCGATTACAAAAATAAGACACGATGCTCCTCGCAGGGAGTTAGTATCCTTTATATATGACTCCTACAAGTAATACCACGGGTCAATACCGCTTATTACTAATACCATCTATCTAATACTACGGACCATTTGCAACTAACTGTGGTTCCTTTATTAATTACGGATTAACCACTTACAATTATTAACATGGGATTTATTGACTCTTAACTATGACGTGGTCCCATTACATAGATAAGGGGGTTAGGGTGGGACCCTAACATGCCCACCCCCTTAAGACTAGCCGTGTCCTCAAGGTTGAAGCTGCGGAAACTGCTGCAGAATAGTGGCTGGCTCCCAAGTTGCATCTTCTGGAGAGGTGTCTTTCCATTTGACTAGGACTTCCTTAATCATGCGGCCGCGCAGTTGCTTGAATCGT
>APFE030293912.1:62448-63553 GCA_000404065.3 Pinus taeda | reverse complement strand
CTGTAAAGGCCTGTTGTGCTTCCTCATTCCAGAAGAATGAATTTTTCTTTAGGAGTTGGGTGAGGGGCTTCGCTATGCGACCATAGTTGCAGACAAATTTACGATAATAGCCTGTGAGACCCAAAAATCCTCGCAAGCTCTTCAAGGTCTTAGGTTGAGGCCATTCCTGCATTTCTTGGATTTTTTTGGGATCCACCTTGACACCCTCACGCCCAACAATGTGGCCCAAGTACTCTACCTCTGCCCTGCCAAATGAAGACTTGGACATCTTGACAAATAATTTATGCTTGCGGAGAAGTTGCAAGAGTAGATCTACATGTTGAAGATGTGCGCACCAAGTGAAACTATAGATGAGGATGTCATCGAAGAAGACAAGGACAAATTTCGTGAGATATGGCTTGAGAATGTGGTTCATAAGGCTCTGAAAAGTAGAGGGGGCATTACAAAGACCAAATGGCATGACCAGGAATTCATAGTGGCCTTCATGAGTTTTGAAAGCAGTCTTGGGGATGTCGACTTCCTTCATGCGAATCTGGTGGTAGCCTGAGCGAAGATCCAACTTTGTGAAAAATTGAGCCCCATTGAGTTCATCCAGCAAATCATCAATCACCGGGATGGGAAATTTATCTTTGACTGTCAACTTATTGAGGGCCCTGAAGTCAGGACACACCCGCCACTCCCCATCTTTTTTGAGCAACATGACCACTGGGGATGAGTAAGGACTGATGCAGGGACGAATGACCCCTACATCCAAAAGTTCCTTGATGATTTTTTCTATTTCGTTCTTTTGGGTGAATGGATATCTGTATGGGCGCACATTTGGGGGTTGGGCCCTTGGAACCAAGGTGATGCTATGATCATGTTCCCCTCATGAGGGTGGAAGCCCTTGAGGCTTGTCAAAGAGCGGCAAATGGTTATTTAAATCTGTTGCATCTCGGGATGAAGTGGCGGCTGCTTGGTTTCGACTCCCTGGATGGCATTAAATTGAGCTACCACTCCATGATTGCCCTTTTTTAACAATTTTTCCATCCTATGCGAGCTTATGATAGAGGGAGCTCCCGCCTGGAGTCCTCGGAGGGTATGTGTGTGGTTTTTCTACTTAAAA
>APFE030293912.1:44948-57448 GCA_000404065.3 Pinus taeda | reverse complement strand
TGGCTCAATATATTGTTATCCAACATTATCCACTTGTTGGCCTCTTCCTGTATGTTCAACACCCAACTGATGAACTTGAAGAGCTTCATCTTTCTCCCCATTTAAACCATTTTCGTTATAAATAGAAAGATCATCAAATTTAACAAAATAAGAACTTTGGGGATTTATTTGCAACTTAATTATTTCTTCCTCTTTTTGACTGCTGAGAAGAGACTCTTGATGCATGTTTGAACTTTCTTCCATCTAAATTCTCTCTTGATTTGCTTGGAATAGAGTCAACCAATTCTCTGCTTGGGAGATTATTGGAGAGAAATGTTTTCTAAAATTCTCCACATCATTTTGAGAAAATTATGCTTGATTTGCTTGGAACATAGTCAACCAATTCTCTACTTGGGAGATTATTGAAGAAGCATGCTTTATAAACTTCTCTGCATCATTTTGAGAAAATGTTAGTTCCTCATTTTCAGAGACTTGCTCATAGTTAATTTGGCTATAATCTCTCTGAATGCTTGATATATTATCAACGAGATTAACAATTTCTTCAAACGGATTATCATGAGCTTTTAAAGTTTCTTTAGAATCATAATATTCACAACAACATTCAAAAAGAAACTTGTGTGGATAATAATTCTACAAGAAGAATTGAATACTGAATGGAAATCTTTCAAAGATGAAATGCTTGAATGAGGCAGAGACCTGAACCAAACCCTAGGTTCTTGGTCCAAAGAAAACAAAAACAACTTCATCTTCACATCTTCATGAATGATGTCTTGCTGCTTCATGCATTCATGAAACCCTTGGAGATGCTGAGCTGGATCTTCATATTCCTTTCTACTAAATTTTGGAAGATACTAATCCCGGACATAAAATGCAGGCATATCATGAGGATAGCCGGTGATCCCAATAAAATCAAATGGATCAAATTTATGGACTAAGAATGCAGGGAGAGCCATTAAAACCCAGAAAAGAAAACTTAAAAGTACAGTGGAGTTGCCAATCAATGTTGTAAGTGAAAATCACAGGTGTGAATGTACAACCAATTGTTGAAACTTGTCACTCTCAAGGATCAACTTCAAACTTAATAAACCTATGGAAAAGTGTTCTTATTCAATTATTTTGTAGGTTGTGGTCTTTGTTACAATGGATTCGTTTTTTATGGCTTTTATTCGAAACAGCCAAGTATTTCCTCCTCACTGAACAACCAGAGGAAAATCTTAAAAACCCAGGGAAAAGTGTTCTTGTCTTCTCTCCCCAACAACGACGCCAATTAATGTTGTACCTTAAGAAACCAATTTCCTGGCTGTAGAGAAATTGTGCTTAAGACATTAATAAATATTATTTACTGTCACTTAGATATATGTTGCATTCTCAAATGAAGGACCTGGAGACTTGGTTTTTTACTCTCAATACTTAGGTGACAAGGAATTATCAGAATGCCATTTGATTAGCTGAATATGAATGATAAATGAAGAAATATTTAAGAAGTTAAAAATAGTATGTTGCTTTATGCATAAACTACTATCAACTACTATCTGTAACATAGAAGAATTATGAAGGTGAGAACTGAATCATGGACAATATGATGTTTAACACAGAACCTACTATCTATGACTCTTGTTGAAGTTAAAGATAATATGTTGCCTCGTACAAAAACTACTATTTGTAACTTAGAGAGAAAGGTGAAATTTCAAGTACAGGAGCGCTCTTTTAAGGAATTTTAACTTTATCTACCTAAACAAATAAAGACCTGCAGCTTCATTACCATACTTGAAGGAAGAAAACATAAGATGAAACATAACAGAGAAGTCACAAAATCATACCCAAAAAATGCATGGAACCTTCTGATTCTTCATTAATCAACAATTATACTTTGAATACAAAGGCCTTGCCTCTGGGTTCTCCAAAATTTGAACAACCAACCCTTACAATTCCCTTTTCTAGCTTTTATCTCTTCTATCAAATCAGTTTTGGAACTGATTTCTTGGAACAACTAATAAACTGCTTTATAGCAGTTATAAAACTATTTTCTCTTTGAAATTATTCAAATTTATTATGTATACAATATTAAGACTCAAAAAATATATAAACTGCACTAAAAGCTTTGAAATAGGTCAATATATATATTTTGGGAATGATCTGATTGGCGAGAACACCAAATAACCCCACCAATCATCTTTTCTTCAGATTCGGCTTTAGCACTAATTTTCCCTTTATTCAACGGAATTAATGCAAACCTTTGATAATTGCGGAGTTTAAAATGAGTTAAATATGCTGCATAAACTATCGGATCTGCCCATTCGCCTTTTAAATATGCCTTAATACCTTTACGGACTTGATTATACATAGATACGTATTTAATAATTCATCGGGTCCGAAACCCATCGCAATTGCAATCGGCACTTTCAATTGGGGTATTAACCCAAAACCTTAACAAACTGCGATTAGTGGACCCGCCGGAAATATAAAACATGGTATATATAATATCGGGTCCGGCCTATCGCAATTGCAATCGCAATCGACAGAACCCATATACCCAAACCTTAACGATTTGTGATACGGTGGACCCACCAAAATTATAAACATGATATATATATGTTTTCGGGTTCGGCTGTTCAGTGCTTTGCAATACAGCGAACCCGATGAGACTTATATATGTATATATATATATATATTATATATATATTATATATATATATATATATATATTATTTATATATTATATATATATATATATATATATCGGGTCTAGCTCCATATAACCATTTATATATTGTATAGCAACCTTGGCTACTCTGGGGACGATTCTTTTACAATTATTTCTTTTGCGATTTCAATGTCTAATAAACAAAATACTTCATTTCCCTTAGACTCTGTGGATCTAAAGAAAATAAGAGAGCTTCATTAAGCTTGAACCCCTACAATGATTTTTAGACCACACATTGTGAACAAAGTGATAAATAAGCTTAAACACAATATAAGCTACAACATGTACAACCTTGATGTGGTGTTTAGAGGGGTGAAAGATGTTATTAAACATGAAGTACTACCAAAGGAATCTGAGAAGATAGAGTTTGAGCTAAAGGAGGAAGAATCATACTCTACAGAAGAAGAGTAATTAGAAGATGAGGAGCCACAAGCTCTAGTAGTGAGAAGATCAGTTTGAGAAAGAAGGCAACCATAAAGGTACAGTCCATTTGTTTTTTGTTCAAAATTTTCTTTATCTATTATTGATGATGATCCCATAACTGTGAGGGAAGCAATAGATTTAGAGGATGGCAAACTCTAGATAGAGGCCATGGTTGATGAAATGACATCTTTGCATAGAAATGAGGCTTGGGATCTGGTGGGGTTGTCGGATGGAAGGAAACCCATTGACAACAAAATAAGAAGAATATAAATGCAAAAGGAAAGGTGGAGAAACAAAAAGCTTGGTTGGTAGCAAAAGTTTATTCTACGGTCTTGGGAATTGATTTTGGTGATATTTTTTCTCCTGTTGCCAAGGTAGCTTCTATTAGATTAATTTTATTTGTTGCTGCTGCTTTTGATTTTGAGATAGAACAGATGGATCTGAAGACAACATTTCTTCACGGGGATTTGGAAGAACATATCTACATGAAGCAACCTGAAGGCTTTGCGGTGAAGGGTAAGAAAGAATTGGTATTCAAGTTAAAAAAGTCTTTTTATGGGTTAAAATAGTCACCAAGAATGCGATATCAGAAATTTGATACATTTATATGGGGACTTGGCTTCACCAGAAGCAAAGAAGATCATTGTGTGCATTTTAAATTAATTGGTGACCGTGTTATTTATACGGTCTTGTATGTGGATGATATGTTGTTGGTTGGAAATAACAAATAAATTATCCAAGATTTGAAGACCTAAGTGTCCTCCAAATTCAACATGAAAGATCTTGGTGCTGCAAACTATATTTTGAGCATGGAAATTAAATGAGATTGGGAAAAGAGGAAGCTCTGGTTAAACCAAAAGAAGTATGTCGAGACAATACTGCAAAGGTTTAATATGCATGATAGTAAACCGATGAAGGTTCCTATTCCTATAGATGTAAAGTTATCTGTTGAACAGTGTCCCAAGGCATAAGAAGAGGAAGAGGACATGTCCCATGTTCCATATGCAAGTGCAGTTGGTAGCTTGATGTATGCAATGGTCTGTACTAGACCATAGATTGCACATGCAATGAGAAGATTGAGCAGGTTTATGTCAAAACCAGGGAAGGAGAATTGGACAACAGTGAAGTGGGTTTTCAAGTATTTGTGTGGCACTAGTGATTATAGTTTGTGCTATCAAGGAAGACCATTATTAGACAATGTTTTGGACAACGTTTTGGACATCCGTAGCTTTGTTGATGCAGATTGGGCTGGAGATCTGGATCAGAGAAGATCTATAAGTGGGTATGTGTTTAACCTATTTGGAGGTGCATTCAGTGGCACTTTCAACTATAGAGGTAGAATACATGGCAACAACTCATGCAAGCAAGGGAGTAGTTTGGTTGCAGAGATTGTGCTTAAGTATGGGGTAAGTACATCGAGCTATAAGGATAGATTGTGACAACCAAAGTGCAATTTTCCTGGAAAAGAACCCTTCTTATAATTCAAAGACAAAGCATATTGATGTTCAATATCACTTTGTAAGGGATATGGTTGAGTATAAAAAGGTGTTGTTGGTAAAGGTGGACACTTTGAAGAATATTGCAGATGCATTGAAAATGTTTGTAAGCACTGAGAAGTTCTATTGGTGTAGAGAAACGATGGGCATTGCAATGCTGGACCAATGGCTCAGCTCTCTTGTGGCCCCCTATGGAAAGAAAACAACAAGTGGGAGAATGTTGGGTGTGTGTTATATTCTTTCCACAACTACCCCATGCGTGGGGGGATGCTAGCCCCCCCTGTATGTTGTGTTGAGCACAACAGGGGAGCAGTGGCCCCGTTACACGAGGTTTGGGGTAGTGCCTCAGGAAATTTTTTTGGACCCTATATTAGGTGGGTGGACCTACCTATAGTTTTGTGCATGGATTTTGCACATGGTTTTGGGCATTATGGTTTTCTGTCTATGGTATTTTGTAGATCCGGTTAAGGGAACTACAGTTATGTTGTAATCCAAGGTTAATGGATTGGGGTTTATGGATGCTTCAACATATATATATATAATATATATATATATATAATTATTGTAACATTGAAAGAAATAATGAAAAATCAATTTGGTAGTCTCAGTTTTGGGATCTAGGAGAAAATCTCTATGTATATATATTTTATGTTTTATGCTCTCGCCATTATTTGTTTTCTATTTTTAGAATTCGTATGCAGGTAATTTCTGTACAGGGTTAAACTCTACACAAATATATTTACTTAGCTACCCATAGTAATAATAATATCCTCTATCACAAATATATGACAAAAATATAAGAGAAAATGAGGAAGACAAACCCAAATTGACATCCAAGTAACAAACATAGAGTTAGACATAGAGTTTGGATCAAATTTTTAGAACCAAGGAGTTATATATATGTTCTCATACTTTCTCAAAACCAAGGATGGTTCCCTAAAATTTCTTATAATTAGCATGATCAAAACACTAAACTATAAGAAAAGGAAAAAAAGAGAAAACCCTCTTAAACAAATCAAAGATTTCTCACAATTTTTTTCTTTAAGATGAGTGACCCCATAGGTACAAATCGATGAAGGAGACTAATAACCATTTAATCTATATATAATAGTAGTTAATTCATAGTTTTGATGAAGATGAGTGATCTTTGACATTCCTATCTCCATCAATATTTCATATTCCACTTTATCTATAATATAGGAACCACACAAAGGAGTTGAAGTAGTTGAACTATAAAGCTTTTCATTTGTTGCTACATTTTTTAAGGATGTAGGAATTGAAGTTGTAGAGATTGTACATGGGGGTTTCACTCAATGTACTTTTGACATATCATGTGTGTTTGTGACATACTAAACAATACCCTTAATTTGACTACATATTGGAAAATACCTCTAAAAATCACATTATTTAACCCCTTACCAATATAAACCCAATACACTTTTCGAATTTAAAAACCTCTACTTTCACTAGATATTGTAGGTATCCATTTTTTCATTAACATTTTTTATACCCCCTTATATTTTTTCATTAACTTTGAGCTTCATTTTTTATACTTGTCAATATAAAAACTCTTTACCCCATATATGTCCCCTAGTATATTATGTCACTTTTTCCTCAATATATATCCCTCAATATGAACCCACTTGGTATGGTATTGCTTCCTAGTGAAGCCTCCGTTCGATTATAAAGCCCGCTGATCCTTCCCATAATTGTAAAACGAAATGGATGTTTCAAATATTTATATACATTATAGCTAAATAACCAAAATTGAATTGCTAATTTACTTAAAAAATAAGACATTAATGGTCGATAAAAACAATTAAAAACTATGTATATTTTCTTAAATATATGACATATATAAATAAAATGCAACCACAAAAAGCATAATATTCTATTGAAAACCCTAACCACTAGTTGAAATTTCTTCTTGATGACAAAAATGTCAATAACTACTTGACATGCGGACAATTCATGAAATACTTCTACGAGGCATTTTGTCAAATGTCTGACACACAAAGAATTGTCAAACACTTAACATAAACACTTTGGATGGTATTCAAACCCATGCATATGTTGACTTTTAAAGATAACTATACCTTTCTGCACATTATTATCTTTTAATAACAAAATTGGTGTAAGGTTAGTTTTTACATATTAACAACAAAATCATGTATGATTTTTCATATTATGAGAGATGCGAGAGGGAGTACCGTCATGGCGACCAACCAGGTTTCTCCGTCCTGTCACCCATCAGTAGGATTCCTATGAAATGTGCTTATTGTTTTTCTGCGAGGCTCTATTAGCTTAATACCTGTCACCTCCTGGAGCCTCTTTTCTGCATGAAACTCCATCTGTCATCTTCCGAAGTCAGCAAAGTTTTCTGAACCGGATGGGTAGACTACATAACTACGGTTTCCATCCTTTGTTGTTTTAGAAACCCTTCTTCCCCTTCGCGCCCCTGCGCGGGGAGGTTTGTTCCTACTGCTAAGTTTTCATCCCTTATCCTAATTTCAAGGTGATTTTCTTGAACTTCTCTTTTAACCAGCTTTGGTTTATTCTTACTTTCGCTATCAAAAGAATTTTGGAAGCTGGCGGGGAGTGTTTCGGGCTAGTGGTGTCTCTCTGGCTATGGCGGTGTTCGTCTCTTTGCGATTGCGCTTTAACAAAGGTTAGTAACACAGTCCATCCATTACGTAAATTCTGATGTTTTTTGCTGAACTGTATCTCTTTCCATTTATGGAGTATGATGGATATCTCTTTCCAGTTATGGAGTGTGATGGATATATAGAATAGGATGGATACATAGAACAGGGTGGAATATGCAGAGTAAGAATTCTTTTCTGCATGACTATATTTTCATTCGTATAGTTTTTGAAAATATATCATCCTGGAGCTCAAACTTAAGGATATCATTTGTTTAAAAGGGGGAACACTTTAGTCTCTTTCTCTCCCTAGTTTTTTCATATGCCGGGAGTTGTAGAATCTGTAAGGTCGTGGTTATCTCTTTTCAGTTTGAAGAACTTTTTTGTCATATCAAAGCCCTGTGCAGACATCCAGTTCAAGATAGGTTCTTGGTGGTGTGTGTATAAGTGTTGTTGCTGTTGTATCGTATGCTCAGACGTTTCATCCTGAAACATCTATTTTTTGGAAGTTCTGGATTTCTCATGACTGAGAAGGAATGTTCCGTTTGGAATGTTTTTGTCTCCTGGTTTTTCCGGGTAAATTTTTCCGTTCATAGAATTGGAATTCTCTTCCCAGTTCTCGTTCTTTCCTCTCCTTGGGATTTGGTTTCCAACAGAGTTTTGATCTCTACAGCCTATGAAGTACAAGGAATGGTACTCGATGACATGGCATTGAAGTTTGTGGGTCATTAAAAAGCAGCCATTCTTAAATGCAGACCAATGCTGACTCGGGATTATCATAAATCTTGAAGGCTTATCGGCTTCTTTGGTATCTGATCCCTATTTTGGAATGAAGCTATCTTAAATCCCATCATACCTACTGTCAATACTTATGGTTAGATCAATTTAGTAGAGGTTTTATTATCCAGATCCACAAAATCCCTTCTTAGGATTGCAAAGTACACTGGAGGTGGACTTCTACGCTCTGGGAGTCAATTGCATTGGCCACGGAGGCCAAGCTGCAAATAGTTGTAAAAACGGATTCTTGTAAAGGGTGCCGCCACATTGGACAAACGTCTGGCGGTCCATGCTGGCTGTAGATTACGTGTACTTCTTTGGTATTTGTTCTTGGTTTGGAAAGGAAGAAATTTATATCCCGAGACCTATTTCTGTCAGTACTTTCGTCAGGCCAAATTCTCTTTTCCTTCCGACTCACACCTGCTCTAGGTATTATTTTAAGTAGTGATCAAGTCATCTTATTGCAATATTTATTGCAGGATCCAGAAAATCCCTTTTTAAGGATTGCTTAGTACACAGGGGGTAGATTTTTATGGACTGGGGGTCAGACGTATCAGCCACGGAAGCCATGAACCAAGCAGCGGTGTTGGCTGAGTCTGTTAAGGGTACCGCCACGTTGACAAACAACTGGCAGTCCACGTTGGCTGACGTGAATGTCAATCCTCTGCTGCAAACGAATGACCTGGATGAAAATTGTTGTCATATCCCTAAAGCCTCCCAGACAGGTTTTTGAAGTGATCATCTCCTGAAAGAACACGTAGAACATGAACCCTCATACTACTTCAAGAAGAATATAAAACCTGTTAAAATTGCCCCGCCACCGGCGGCGATTAAGTTAGATAGTTGTTATCTAACCGACCGTATTGAAAGCCTACAGGAGAATGCTTTGGTTGGTAGATGGCACTTTCCTGAGATGGACGATGCCAAGATGAGAAAATGGTTGGAGTCCCAATGGAAACTTTTGATTGGCTACATCCCCATCATAGCGAAACTGATGAAGGAATGGTATTGCTTTCATTTTCTGAGTGCCAGCGATCTGGAAGCGGTTCAGGCTCATCCATTGGTGGATGGAAGGAGTTTCCTGGTGCTTCACAAATGGTACATGGGCTATAATCCGCTGAAGAACACCCCCATAAATAATCTAATTTGGGTAAAATTCCCTGGACTTCCCCTGAAGTTATGGTCAAAGGAAACGTTAACTGAGATGGGAAATGCCTTAGGAAGATGTGTTATGTGGATCCAAGATGTCTGGGTGAGAAAGACAAACGGGTAGCATGGGTTCTCATAGAGAAAGCCTATAGAGGTGGTTTTCCCGAACATATCGAGATATCATGGAGGGATCAAAAGATATATCAAAGGTTGGACTTTTGGGGAGTACCATTCAGGTGCTCAACATGCCACAAGATTGGCCATCTTCATAAAATCTGCCCTCGGCGGCATGTGTTAAAAAATTGAATTATCATGGCAAGCATCTATCTGCAAAAAAAAAAGGGGGACAAGATCGCCCTATTCTGAAATGGTAAAGGCATCCTCGAGTATAAGCTCATCTCCTTTAGAATCAGATAAGCTGAAGGGGGTTTTTAATCCTGCAGATGACTATCAAATTTTCTCTTCCCTCGTTCACAAGTCTATGACTCAGTACCATATCTCTCCATCATCTTTTTCAAAAAAAAAATGCATCCTGCCTAAAAGTTCGGGTAAACCCCTCGGCGCTTTTGAAAAAAGGAACCCCATCTCATTTTGCACACCCCCTCTGGATCCTATTGTTAGCAAAGATAGCCCAGTCGCTCTTCCGGCCCCCCAATATATCAATACTTTCAAAGTGGGCTCTCAAATCACTTTAATCTCATCTTCCTCTCCTTCATCGAAAAGGGGAATTTCTCAATCTCAGAAAGAGGAGCCTATGGTTTCAGCGACCCCTCTAAACTCCCCTACTTCATCCCCACCCAATTCGATTAGTAGTGACCTAGACTACCTCCTTAGTAAGAAATCACTTGAGCTCAAACCCATAAGAATCCATAAACCTGGAAAGCCATCATCCCCTCAAATCAGTCCAAATTCTGCTAAAAATATTACAATGAGAAGGAAAAAGAATCGAGGTAGTAGGCATTTCAGAGGAAGGACTAATGGGGCTGGCAGAGGATTTCAGAAATCTTTGGTAGACATGCCGATCACTGATTTGATGGATGAAAGGCCTCTTAGAGCAAGTGTGGTCGCAAAGCCTGCTAAATGACTTTCATTTTATCCATGAATATAAGGGGGTTGGGGGCTGATCATAAATTTTTAGCCCTAAATAATATTTTTTCATCAAAACATCCCAAAATCATTCTAATCCAAGAAACCATGCACAACACTCCTGTATCTATTTCTTATTTCAAAAAAATGTTACCTACTTGGCATATGGTTGCTTTGGAGGCAAATGGTCTTTCTGGAGGCCTAGAAGTTCTATGGAACCCTGATTGGATCAGAGCAAAAGTTTTTAAATGCTTTGCTGGCATTCTCATATCGACGTCTATTAGGGGGAAATACTAGCCCATAAACATTTTGAACATGTATGCTCCTTATAAAAACAGGGTAACATACTGGGAGAAATTTTTTGCATCAGAAATTGTTGATATTGAGTATTTGATGATTGAAGGATATCTAAATGTCACGTTAAGCTCTGATGAAATATGGGGGAACAGTCGGAAAAAAGATCCTATTGCTGACTGCATTAGATATGAACTGCTGCACAAGAATCTTGTTGACATTACTCTGCCTAAAATGATGCCAACATGGGACAATGGAAGAATTGAAGGAGCATATATAGCAAAGAGACTTGATCACTTCATTCTTCATGCAAGTATAATTGAAAGGCTAGGCATGCCCTTTACGTCAATAAGAAATGATTTCATATCAGACCATAGGCCGATTTTCTTAGAATGGAGAGAAAAGGGATTTAAGAAAGGGTATCCTTTTAAATTCAACAGGCTATGTTTGGAAGATAATGATTTCAATGAAGCCATAATTAGAAAATGGAAGGATTTATCATCAAAAGAGAATATGCCTCCATTCCTAACTTTTAGAGATAAGCAGGCTTCCATAAGAATTTTTGTAAAGGATTGGCAATTTAAGAAAAGAAAAGAAAAAAGATCAGCCCTTCAGGAAATCCAGAAGGAATTAGATAGAATCTCGGGAAATCTAGTTGCTCATGGTATCCCTTTCAACATGAGATGTCGTATAAAGGAATTGCAAAGGAAGAAATGCAAAATCCTGGAACAGGAAGAGGCATCATGGAGATTAAAGAGCAGGGAAATTTGGTTAAAGGAAGGAGACATAAACTCAAAAAAAATTGACAGATTTGCAAGCTCAAGAAGAGAAAATAATTCTATATGGAGAATAAAGGACGGAAAGGGAGACTTTCTATACTCTCAACAAGACATCTCAAGAGAAGCCGTAAGATTTTTTGGAAACCAATACAGTAGATCTGATGTTTGCAGGTTTCAGGACATTCTATGGGGAATAGATCTTTTCCCTCAAATGTTTGATGGGGATCAAAATGATTATCTTTTTCAGCCAATAACTAAGGAAGAGCTCCTAAGAACCACAAAATCATTTAAAAAGGATAAGTGCCCTGGTCCAGATGGCTGGACGATCGAATTTTTCATACATTTTTTTGATATTATCAAACAAGATCTGCTAAGGATGGTGGAGGGCTCAAGAATGTCAGGTAGCATCCATCAGATTACATCATCCATGCATATCTCCCTCATCCCCAAGAAAAAGGAGGCGGAATATTTCCAAGACTACAGGCTGATATCTCTTTGCAACATTTCATACAAGATCATATCAAAAATCATCGCAGAAAGATTAAAAGGAACCTTGTCAAAGTTTTTAACAAAGGATCAACATGCTTTTTTGAAAGGAAGAAACATTTTGGACGTTGTTGCTAACACTCAGGAGGCTTTATTTAACATGCACACCAAAAAAAGTGAAGCTACCATTTTCAAAATTGACCTCCGAAAGGCATTTGATTGCCTCAATTGGGGCTTCATCAGATGCCTTCTGGCAAAGATTGGACTGAGAGCAAACATGATAAATTGGGTAATGGCCTGTGTAGAGAAGGTGAACTACACTATTATAATAAATGGGATACCATCTCCTTTTTTTCTAGCTGCCAGGGGTTTGCGCCAAGGATGCCCGCTATCCCCCTTATTGTTTATCCTAGAAATGAACTCGTTAAGCCTGCACATCAATAAGGCTGTTAGTGAAAATAGATGTAAACCTATGAAGATATGTAGGAACAATCATATTTCGTATAATCTATTTGTCGATGATATTCTTATTTTTGGAATGCTCTGCAAACTCACTTGGCTATGCTTATATGATATCCTCAAAAATTCCAAAAGGCCACAGGCTTACAAATAAATGAGTCCAAATCTGCTCTCTTCCATATTGATGGTAATCTAGAACTAATAG
>APFE030293912.1:27611-37655 GCA_000404065.3 Pinus taeda | reverse complement strand
AATATATAATTCTATTCCATAAATGAAAATGAAAATGTTAATGATACAATATATTTTAACACAATTTATATAATTTTTTTTGTTAAAAATAAAATATCTAAGCAAAATAAAACTTTACTGATTAAATTGATATCGTTATTAACTTCCCCACACCTGGTATACTAAATACCCGCCGGCCTGCAGATGAAGGGTAGCTCTCGAATGACATTGCTGGCAGGAGTTTTGATCGGTTCAAAATTAAGTTGACTGCTGCCGGCCTATCGAGAATTATGACTTACTAGATGCATAGAGTTCTGGAAGGCCACGCAACATAGAATGAAATTTTATTTTATATAAACCAAGATGCTATGAGCCATTTCTCTGCACGGAGATCGTTCTAATTTCAATTTTATCAGTCGTGTGAATTGATCAGGTTAAGAATGACGAGCAGACGATTAAAGCTGGTGAACCATTCGAATGACCCAGTTGCGAATGGCGGAAGTTTTAATTTGATCGTCGTGGGAAACTCTGAGAATCTCAGTCTTGCTGCCCCATTTTCTGCCCTGAGATTGGCCGATAACAGCAATAGCCCTCCCGATAACAACAACGATCCCTACGGCGGCTTTAACGGTAGTTTCAGCCCATCCTCCGCTATTATCCTCTTCGTGCTGGTGGGTTTGTTTTTCTTCGCGGGCTCTGTCTTTATCTGCTTCTGTAAATTCGCCCGAGGAGACGAAAGCCTGAGACGAGGGACGAGAGGGGCCAATGCACAGGCCCAGAGGCAGAACGAGGGCAACCATGGTCTCGAAAGGGCCGTCATTGAAAGCTTTCCGGTGTTCAGCTACGATCTTGTGAAGGGCCTCAAGACGCAGACCAAAGAAATCGTCGAGTGCGCGGTCTGTCTCAGCGAATTCGCAGACGACGAGCCGCTCCGCTTGTTGCCCAAGTGCAGCCACGCTTTCCATCCGGACTGCATCGACACGTGGCTCTTCTCGCACACAACGTGCCCCGTCTGCCGAACCGATCTGGTGCCCGACGACGCGAACTCCACGGGCACCGGCTACGGACTGGTCGAGCCCCCCGAGATCACGCCACCGGAGGAGGTAACGGTTGTGGTAGCGAGGAACGGGAGCGTTCGGTTGGACCACGATGTCGAAATCCCCGTGGCACCAGAGATCGCCGATTCCCAAGAATCGCTCTCCGGGCTGGGCCTGGATCAGGGCAACAAATTCCGTCGCTCGTACTCCACGGGGCATTCTCTGGTGAGGCTGCGCAAGGAGTCGGATCAATTGGCCACGGAATGGTATATTTGCACGGCACAAGGGCTAAAACCGGGTATGCAAAGGAATTGTAGCATCACTGCGCTCTCTTACTCGCGCTCTGAGGGCCCGTCCACCTCTGAAACCCGCCCTCGTCTGTCAAAGCAGGCTTCAATAAGCGGCGCCGCCTCGTGCAGCCGAGAGACCAGTGGATCAGGAAGGCGTTGGTATGAGCGTGGTTTGAGATCAGAGCGATTTACCATATCATCCATGTATCCCTCTTCGTTTCTCAGATCATCTTCGGAGCACAGGATGCCGGCTTACCCGAGGAACCAAGAATTATCTGCCGGTTCTCAGGAGGAGCGCAAGGTATATTTGCCATCTCTGAAGCAAACATTGAAGAGGCTCACCGGCAGCAAGAGAGAATGGACAGATAATTCGCAGAGCGGGCGGGGTTCTTCCAGGAGATATGAAGATAACTCACAGAGCGGACGGGGGTCTTCCATGAGGGCTGTAGATAACTCACAGAGCGGGCGGGAGTCTTCCATGAGGGTTGCGGTGGAGAGCTGGGGTCCTATTACTGCTTAAGAGTAAGAAGCTTCTAGGCAGCCGGGCTCGATGCACCCAGAGCGCTTAATTGTGTGCTAACAATTGCTTTGCATTGCGACCCTTTTGATGAAAAATGGTTGGACGGTAAAGCTAAAGCTACCACTACAGCTTAGCATTTGTTGAAAGATTTCAGTAAAAAATCTGCAAGCAAGAATCTAATGTTGCAAGACTTGGGTTGAGAGCAATGATGAGTTTTTGAGACAAGGAGGTGAAGGAGCGGCAGTGGACGATTTCCAATTCAGCGTGCCGAGAAAGAAGGAAAAAGTTGCTACTAACTGCTTTTTATGGGTCTCGAGGTGCTGATTCTCTTTCTCGTGAGTCTGCTCTAGCTAAAATCATAAAAACTTAGTATACTCGACTTGCAGACTTGCAGGTGGTTGGTTATGTTCTTGGTGTTATAGTGACAGCGATGACCTATTAACCTCTATATTAAATGCCACAATGTGTACATAAATCCTCTTTTGCTATTTTAAGTTTGCAACATGCTCTGCTTCTGACTTCATCATCTATGTTCTATTCTCAATCAAATCTGGCTGGATATTCTCAGCCTGAGGAATGTGAGGTTTATTCTCCCAGATTGTGTGTAAGCTTCTGTGAGTGGTTTGATGCTTGGATAGAAGGGTTCCTGTCGGTGTGAGACATGATTTAATTGCACATTGTGAGCTTCCTATTCATCACATTTCTCCAATAATATGATTATCTGCTAGACAGAGTTATAAGCAGATTATCCAAGATTGAATGGGACTTCACATTGTAACACGTTTAAGAATGGGAAGAGGAAAGCTGCGATGTTGTCCAAAAGAGAATATGGTTGGCCTGGCCGATGGAGTTTCGTAGCCAAAGGGTATCATGATAGTAGGTAAGCGCTGGAGGCGCGTCGATTTGATGAGTTTGACCGAAAAAATAGGGAGGACAAGGTGCGGTTCCCATGGGTTGTCGTAAAGGTCTCGTTGGTCATTTTATATAGATTCTAGAATCTTCAAGGAAATTTGCTAAATATATGTCATATCTTATGGGTTGAATATCTTGTGGGTTCTAATAAAGGTATCGTTGGTTATTTTTATATAGATTGTAGAAACGTTTAGAAATTTGATAAATATGATAGTAGATTATTTTTTAGGAATTTTCAGCTTTGAGTTGTATTTAGGGGTATTTAATGTGTCAAAGTTACCCACGGATTGCACTTACTCTGGGTGGTATCTAATGCATCAAAGTTACTCAGGGATTGCACCTACTTTGGGCCACACTAGTCCTAAGCTGACTTAATTTTTTAGCATGTCTCCTTCCCCTAGCACTGGGCACAACCACACCCAATGAGGTTTGATCCTAGGTGACGCGCCTTGCTAGGGAGACTCATCCTCAAATAGTTGTGCTAGTTAGACTTGACTACAGTTTTTAGAATTTTAGAAATGCGATGGTTGGCCATTTTTATGTGATGGACAAAAATTTAAGAACAATTCCAACAAAATAAAAGAAAAATAAATAAAGTTCAAATAATAATGAAAAAGTAGTAAAAAAATAATCATTATTTATAAATTTCATATTCTTTATAGTAAATCATGCAGTAAGGTTTATAAGGTTAGATGTAATATTATAACAAAAAATCATTTCTGATTTTATATATGAAATTAAGGTTAAATATTGCTCAAAATACATTAATTTATTGGAGGTAGCTTTTGTGATGATCATAAGGGATAAGCAATTTATGAATTTTATTTATTTTTGTATTCAAGCTTCTATGATCCATAATGAAATAAGCAAAGTCTTTCGGTAGAAATCACATAAGAGAATTTTTTGGCTCATCGTTTCAAACCAACAAGTGTGGTTCATTCTTATGAACCACACTTGTTGGTTCAAAACCATCGGCCAAAAAATTCTCTTGTGTGATTTCTACCAAAAGACTTTGCTTAATTCTATTTATATTAAAACTATCTTTAGGTTTAAAAAAGTAAGATGTCATTGTTGTCATTAATTAATTTCTTTGAATAAATAATCAAATCATTATATAATTTATTTGTCAATCCAAGGTAAGTATTTTCTAAGGCTATTATGCACTATCTATATAGGCTACAATTTCTTATCAGGGATAAAATTATCCACAATCAATCTACAACAAGTCACCAAGTCAAATCCATATCCTACATCTCATTCAATTTTCATTATAATATTAACAATAAAAAATTATTTAAAAATACAATTTAAACAATAACAAATTACAGATGGTCTATATATAGAGAGAGAAAACCAATTTATCAAGCACTAAAAGGGATTAAATCTCTTGAAGTGTAAATCATTTTCGAGTTTTGCATTCTAAAAATAGGTTTAAAGAAGTTTGCATATAATGATATTTGATCGCTCTTGACTATTAGTGGATTCCTGGTTAAGATGGGTCTTAAACAATCTCATGACTTCCTTAACGCATTAGCAATCTAATCTAATTTTAAAATCCATAATAATACCTGCTGATATGAGTGGGCCCTTCTCCTAAAACAAAGTATCATTGAATGAAACTGAGTAGCTAATTAATTAAGCTTTAACCATATGCATATACATTCACAAATGAAAAAAAAAAATCTAAATATTAAAGAAGAAACCCCATACAACTTATAGATTCAAATATTAAATTGAGAATTTTCTCCTTTGTTATTAGAAAGGAGCCAATTTACACATTGTGTTTGAATTACATCATAGTTTGGCTTCAAATCATTAAATCAAGTTGTATATTATCTTTTCTAATATTTCAAAATAGAACTTTTGCAAATATTGGAAAAAAACTAGGAGTGTTTCACAACCTATGTAAAACATGTCATTGGAAATTTAGGGTGTAGTTGTCACAACTTCTGTAATCACAATGACCATCATTCTAATCGATGGGCATCGATTAGGGCAATAAATTCTCTTATTCTCCACGGGGCTAATGAGAGTGTGAAAAAACATAGATTAGCTAGCCACATAATGGTATATTTGCATTAAAAAAGGGACAAAACCAGGTCTGCAAAGAAATTATAGTTTCACTATGCTCTTTCACTCACACTCTCGAAGCTTGTGCATCCATGACACCCACCCTGGCCTCTAGAACCAGGCTTTAACGAATGACACCACCTCATGAAATTGAGGAATTATTAGATTGTGGCATCGTTGGTATGAATTTGGTTTGAGATGAGAGTGATTGACCATATCAGCCATCAATCCCTCTTCATTTGTAAGGTTTTATTCATATCAAAGGATGCCAACTTATTCTAGAAATAAAAAATCTTCTACTAGTTCTCAGTAGGAGCGCAACATATATTTTAAATCTCTGAAGCACACACTAAAGAGGCTCAACGATAGAGATAGAGAATGGGCAGATAATCCTCAGAGTAAGTGGGGATGTTTTAGGAGGGATGTAGATAACTCTCAAAGAAGAGGGGGTCTTTTTGGAGGATTGTGAAAGAGTATTGTATTACTTACCTTGTTGTAAAAATACATAGAGATCATCCATTTTTAACAATGGAGGAGGCCTCGTGTTAGTTAAATATAACTATCACAATTGGGTAAATACAAATCCGTATGTGAGCTTATAATTTATTATAGCTAGATCATTGGGAGAACCATTGGAAATGGCCAATTCTAGCACCTCCCCTTATGCGAAATACATAGTAAAAAATAAAGAAAAACTTTGTCCTGAAAACTTAAGGTTTTAACCATGTACAAAAATTAATTGCAAACAAATTCTTAAAAAAAATAGAAAATATACAATGCGGAAAACAAAAAATATATCCAATTTTTTTCTCTTGAAACCTAAAACTGGGAAAACTAGAATGATTTTTCATTATATTCCTTTCAATGTTGCAATTCATTATACATATGCAAAATCCTTCATAAACCCCCAATCCAATTACCATGGGTAAGAACATAATCGTAGTTCCCTTGATAAAATCTACAAAATACATGGCCAAAACCATCATGCATAAAATGATGCACAAAAGCATGTGAAAAACCATGGGTGGGTTTGCCCTATTATGAGTGATTCCACCAAATTTTATTATTTTTTGAGGCACTGACCCAAACCCCATGTATGGGGGCTACCACCCCTCGATAAACCCCTCGGCAGGCGAGATACCACACCACCCCCCCACCCCTACCGTGACCCCCTTACTGCACCTAACACAACATAACGAAGCCCGGGAGCAAATAATATAACACGTACCCAACAAAAATGAAGCCTGATAAGGTACCCAAGTATAAACTCTCATAAGTGGAGAAAAGAAGAAAAACTAGTAGGAAAGAAACTCCTCTCCAAAAGATAAAAATATGTCACTACTCAAATAAGTGTGGAGATGAAACTATAGATCCCGCAACAATCCATTAAGTGGACTGCTCCAATTAGGAAATACCAAAAATTGTGAAGATGAGAGCTAAGAAACCTTAGTGAACTTGGTTGATCTTTGAAGTATAATATGTTGTAGAGGCACAAGAAAGGAAAAAACCAAAAAGTTCATCATAAATGCTTCAGCGAAAATAGGTGTTGGTAAAGAACTAGGACAAAGGCTTCAAACAGAAGGAACACCATCAGCCAAAAAATATACAATGAGGCTTGCAAGTATGGAAAACTTAGCTCATACATGGAACAATAATACTCACAAAGATGTTTGAGCACCATCACCATCACACTCGTCAAAGATAGTCAATAAAAACAAAACAATGATATAGTATCTATCATAATCTAAATTCCCCCCCTTGAAACTCAAATAAAGGACTAGCAACTATCAATAACCTCTGTTGAAAATGAAACAAGAAAATCTAGTTTTAACTTTACCTTGGTCAAACTAGATTAAAATTCAAATTTCAATTTCAACAGAATACTTGAAGGTAGTTAACTGAGGTGACATGGCTCTTGTCACTCATTTAACTCAGTAAATTCGAGTTGGAGACACTTGAGTTCAGTTTTACATGATTGATTGCTAATTTGTAGCAATCTATTTCAGTTAATTTGAGCTATTGTCAGTTTAACTAGTTCTCACTATCAGTGGAACTAGTGGAAGTCAAGTTGAGGGTGTGTAATTTTTTTTCACACTGAGAAATCATCTAGTTAACTGATCAATCAACCAAAAATAATTTTTGCATGCAGAGAATTCGAGTTACCCAGTTGAGATTGGAGTTCAAGGGCAATGTACTATCCTTTGTAAATGAATCCAAGTTGTATAGGTGGTGCATGCAGTTAGAGGATTTCCCTATGGTAATTGTGCAATTCCTTGGTGTGAAATTATTGAATGATAGGGGCAATTTCCCAAAGGAAGAACACAAGGAAATATGAGCTTGGAGGCTCAAAATTTTGGCTAAGTATTGGTGAAGGTCAATTAGTTAGGAAAAGGATAGAAGATATAGGTGCAGATTGAACTCAAGCTTGAGTAGAGCATATTGTATTCATCCATATTCTTTGATTAATGCAATATGGATAGTAAGGGGTTTTGAGCAGTTACTTTCCCCTAGATAAATCTATGTGTATATGTGTTGAATCTTGATGCATGTTAATGATTTTTTATTATCGATCGTGAATTTAGTTTCATTGATCAGTAGAGTAGCTTCTAGTCTTGTAATTTAGAAAATCTCATGAGAATTTTATAATATACACATTAATTTCTACATTGTATTAGAGTTGGATTCATAGTAGAGAAGAGATTTCAAAGTTGTCATTGCAAGAGGTTCGAATTTGAAGCTTGAATTTGAAGATCAATGTTACAGGTTTTCTCTGGGACTGAGAAAAAAACTTTCAATGGACTCATGCTCGAGTATGCTTTGGAAGGAACTACAATTTTTGTGGCATGGAAGATCTGCATGGAGACAGTATTGGATGATAATGGGTTGATAAAATACATCAAGACAAATGTAGAAAAACCCCCAACATATGATCCCTAGGATCTTGCTAAGTGGAAGAAGGATGTGGCTAAAGTGAGGAGGATCATATTGGAGGGAGTTCAGGATCATATTTTCTTGAATCTGCATGGGAAAAAGTCTTCATGCACAATGTGGAAAACACTGACAAAGTTGTTTGAGAACAATCGTGGAAGTGAGAAGATGACACTAAAGGACAAGCTTCGAAGTATTAAGATGAAAAATAATGAAACAATTATGAAATCCCTTAACAGGTTTACACAGTGTTGTGATGAACTTGGTGGGGTCGGTGTTACTTTCCTTGAAGAAGATCAGGTAGTTCTAGCCCTCTTGGGCCTTCCTAAGAGTCGACATAGTTATCAATATTTAGTAAATGGTAGAGAGAAACTACCAAATTGGGTGTTGTTATGGTCCGATCTAGTGCACGAAGAAATAAGGTGGAGCAATAGAGAGGGGACTTCATCCAAGGGCGAGGATGAAGAGAACCGTGCCTTGGATGGAAAGACAAAGAAAGGGAAAGGGAAGAAATCCCAATGCAAAGCAGAATCTAGTCAAGGGGGAAAGAAGAAAGACTTGTCCAAAATCAAGTGCTTTCATTGTCATGAACTGGGACACTATGCCATGAAATGTCCACACAAGAAGGCAAGCAATAAAACCCCACGAGGAGCAGTGGGTGAAGCCTTGGATTCACAATTTGAACTTGATTTTATCCTCATTGCATTCATGGCAAGCACAGTGATGGTAGTGTATGGTATGTCGACAACAGTGCCTTATTCCACATGAAGGGAAACAAAGCAGTTTTTAGTGACTTGGAGGAGAAGGATCTCCAGATGCACATCGAGATAGGAGATGATGAAAGATATAACACGATCGAAACTGGTACAATTACTTTTCAGAGGGAGTCTGGCTCCCCTATCAGACTCAAGGATGTGATGTATGTACCGTTTTTGAAGAAGAATTTAGTTTCCATCGCGGTGTTGGAAGATAGTGGCTATGATGTGATATTCAACAAAAGGAAAGATTTCTTGAGACACATCACCATGGGACAAGTGAAGCAAATTGGGGTTCAAGTGAAGAACCTCTACAAGTTAGATGTGGAAGACTTTGGATCATTGAACACAAAATCATAGAAGGTGCAAAGTCGAGATGTCAACGAATTATGGCATAGAAGACTTGGCCATTTACATCATGGCGCTTTGAAGGTCATGCAACAGATTTCTACAGGCCTCGCGAATGGAGCACTAGAGTAGAGAGATACATGTAAAGGATACACCTTGGGGAAGTACACAAAATCCACCTTCAATGATCGGGACAACAGGGGGCATGCAATCCTTGAAAAGATCCACTCTGACGTATGTGGACCTTTCTCGAAAGCCTCCACTGCGAAGCACATGTATTATGTTATATTAAACAACTTCCAAGACTTGTATTGTCTTTCAAAATTTAAGGCCTATATCTACAAAAACATTTAATAATATCTCTACCTAAATTATTTTATCTTTGCTAACAATCCAATCTGGGAAAACAACAAATGAAAACATCATTGAAGATTAAGGTTGCAGTGCAATTTTAAGGTAGTGAAAGAGTTATTAACATCATTGGCCAAAAAGCTTAGAGACGTATCTGGAAATGCTTGGAGCTTGAAATCACAGTATAAATGTAGAAAACTCACAACTTTTTGGATGGAATTATTAATGCTTTTATACTTCATGTCAATTTGAGAGACCATATTTTCCAATATCCTACTGAGATCCAAACTTTTTAAAGATTACATGGGACTGTGTGATTGGTACCAATTACTTTTATTTCACAATGATTTCTTTTGACACAATGATTTTTTTTTTTGGGGAGTTGTTGCAATGATAGAAAATATGATAATTCTTCAAAAGTTTTGCAATGATAGAAAACATGATAATGCTTTTTAATAAGCAGAAGATTTTTGCACTACTTTTAAGCTCTAACGCAAAACTTTGACCGGATGAACTCTCTTTTCAAAATGAGAACATTTGGTGTTTTTCATAGTCAAGAAAATGAAACAGAACAAAATATGCAGAAATAGCATGCTTTGATTTAAGAGTAATGGAGCTAGTAAAGTATTGGATTCAAGGTGAATTGATTTTAATTAAATATTTGATTTTCACTAGTTATAGAGTTAAATATTTTTTTAAAATTGATTTTTATTTTTAATTACTCATTATTTAATTTTATTTGCACATTTTTAATTATAATCTCAGTAAAGAAGCAATCAAGTTGAACTATTTTTATATGTTTTAAAGCAGCAATTAAGTTGAACTATTTTTATATGTTGTTTGGCTGTCAGGGA
>APFE030293912.1:0-16229 GCA_000404065.3 Pinus taeda | reverse complement strand
CTGACTTGATATATCTTTAGCAGTAGGAGTTTTCTCTAGATATATGTAGGAGCCCCATGAGCTTCACTGGAAATCTGCAAAGAGAATCCTTAGATATGTGAAAGTACTTCTAGTTTTGGTATCTTTTATGTTGCAGATTGCCCACTTTCACTAATTGGGTACATAGATTCTGATTGGGCTGGCGATGGCACAGATCGCAAGTCCACCTTTGGTTATGCTTTCAGCTTTGGTTCAGGGCCTTTTTGCTGGTCTAGCAAGAAGCAATCCACAATTTCTTTATCTACAGCCGAGGCAGAGTATAGAGGTGCAACGAATGCATCTACACAGGTTGTTTGGTTGCAGGGGCTTCTCTTTGGTATTTAGCATCCACTTTCGACTATCATATTTTGTGACAATCAGGGGTCCATTCAGATATTGATTGATCTAGTTCAGAGGCAGAGAACCAAGCACATCGAGATTCACATGCATTACATTTGCAAGCTGATCTGTGACCGAGTCATATCACTGTAGTACTGCCCCACTGAGCAATAGGTTGTAGACATCTTCACCAAGTCTTTCACTGAAAAGAAATTTTCAGAACTGAGAGCAATGCTTGGAGTGGTGGAGATAGCTGAGTAGGCCCTTCTGGCCACTTAGCCCTTTTTTCCTCTTTTGGGGGGGGATTTCCCATGAGGCTTTCCCTCTTTCTTCATTTTATGAGGATCTTTTATTTATTGTACCTGAGTACCAAACATGGCATCTTGGCCGGGACTCAGTTTAGATAAATGAGTTAGGATGAAGGGGGGGTGTTGGAATATAATCCTGACATCTATATTTATATTTTAGCCTAAGTATCCTTGACTTAGCCACATGCACTAAAAATCATGTTCACACTTGGTTTTTGGTAAACTAGCTCGGTGGACCAACTTTCCCTTGTTTTTTGCCTTTAAAGGCTTAATATTATGGAAATATTGGTGCAACCACTTTCCTAAACCATTTAGACATCTAAATTCATGTTCACACCTAACCACACCTCATCCACTTGAGTTATTTGAGGATTGGCGCCCCACATGAAGATCCCCCCTTAAATCAAGGGATTTGGTCCCTCGGACCATTTTAGCATGTTTTAAAGTTGCCTTCCTTGGGAAATGCGCCCCTCCTCATGGTTTCCTTGTGGCTGATAGTTGGAATAGGTTGTCTTGAACCATTTTTGCTATTTTAGGCCTCCCTTTAGCTTTTCTTAGCCTTTTCTAGTTTTTACTAGTTTTTTCCCAGTTTTCTAGATTCGGCAATTTCTATATAGCCACCTCCCTTTCGGATTAGAGGTTTGGTTTCTCATGTATTACTATTGTTCATTAATTTAATACATTGATTTTATGGAGCAAATTATTTCTCTCCTCTCTTGAATATCAACAAATTACTTGTGTTTAATTTAAATAGAATTCCAGATCTATCGGAGTTTTTGCAGGAATTCTATAAGAAATCCTAATTTAACTTGTCCTTGACTTAAATCGGAAATTAAATTGAAATTGTATTCTCATAGAAACTTGTAATAGTTAACTAAGCTAATTTGACCTATTTGGCTCATAAAATTCGAGTTGGAAGTCTATCCAGAGTCACGTAGAGCGATCCTTAAATTTTAGGGGCCTAGATTGACTTCTTTTGAGTTGTAATTAATTAACTTAGTCTAACTGAGTTATCGTTAGTTAAACTAGTTCAAACAGTTGGAGCAATTAGTAGGAGGTACAATAGCGGGGGTTAGCTTCAATGCAACTTCACTACTCCACCAGTTAACTGAAGATTCACTCATAAATAGCTCATGCATGTTAGTTTAGAGGAAGACCCAGTTGAGATTAGAGTTCAGGGATAATGTACTATCAGTTGTATAATTTTCCGAGTTGTATAAATGGTGCATGCAATCAGTATAAGGCCTATGGATGGATTTCACAGTTGTGGTGATGGATTTTCCCAATTAAATGTGGGCTAATTCTCTCAGGAATTGCGCAAGGAAGTAGGGGCTTGACAGGCAGCAGATTTGGCTAAGTTTTGTCTTGAGATGGTTCGTGAAGCAAAGAGATATATTATAATTGTGTAGGAATTATTTGGGTTGAACAGGAATTGTATTTTCTTCTTAGATCTTCTGGTTAATGCAATATAGATAGTTGGGGTTTTGAGCAGTTGATTTCTCCAAAAAAATATTATGTTATGTGTGATTGGAATTCTTCCTTTTCTGCTTAGTGTTTTCATTGATCAATTTTGCTTTCTGTTGATGAGTAGAGTAGTTTCTTGTCTTATGTTTTAGCATATCACATAATATGTTGAATCTACAAGTAAAAATCTACACGGTATCAGAGTTGTAAACATTATAGAAAAGGAGAATTCAAGTTTGTTGTGCAGGTGAAATCGAATTTGCAGGTTCATACTTTAAAGTCAACAGTATGTCATTCTACGGTTTGAGACTTGAGTATGCCCTAAAGGGAAGCTTGAATCACATAGCTTGGAAGGACATTATGGAGGCATTGTTGGAAGACATCGAGCTGAAGGAATTCATAGATCATGATATTTCGAAGCCTCCAACATATAATTCTAAAGATTTGGCTGAATGGAGAAAGTGTGTGGCCAAAGCGAGAAGGATTATCCTAGAAGGAGTTCAAGATCACATTGTCTCTAATCTTCGTGATAAGAAACTCCATTTTAAATGTGGAAGCAATTGACGGACTTGTTTCAAAATAACAGTGACCACATGAAGCTGACACTGAAGGACAAACTTAGAAATATCAAGATGGAGAAGGGCGACTCTATTCCAAAGTACTTGACCAAGTTCACTCAATGTCAGGATGAGCTTGGAAGTGTCGGGATTACTATTGTCGAAGATGATCTAGTGAACCTAGCACTTCTAGGACTTCCCAAGAGCTAGCACAATTACCAGGACTCAGTTAATGGGAGGAAGAAGCTACTAGAGTGGGAGCGATTGTGGTATGACTTGGTATAGGAAGAGATTTTGTAAAGCACCAGAGATGGATCCTCATCAAAGCATGATGATGAGTAGAATTTTGCCGTAGCGGGTAAGGAAAAGAAAGGGAAGGGGAAGTCATCCCATTCTAAATCATATTCTTGTCACGGCAACAAGAAGTGGGACATGTCGAAAATCAAGTGTTTTCACTGTCACGAATTGGGACACTTTGCCATAAAGTGTCTGCATAAGAAGGCTGGTAAGAATCCCTTAGGAGGAGGAGTAGGTGAAGCTCTTTCTTCAGAATTTGAACTAGACTTTACCCTTATCACTTGTATGGTGTCATTGATGATGGGTAGTGTGTGGTACCTAGATAGTGAAGCTTCATTCCATATGACCAGTAACAAAGAGCTCTTTAGTAACTTAGAGGAGAAGGATCTCCAGATGCATATCAAGATGGGTGATGATGGGAGTTATAGCGTAGCTGGGATCAGTACAGTTACCTTTCAGAGGGAGTCAGATTCTCCCCTCACTTTGCAAGATGTTATGTATGTTCCAGGTTTGAAGAAGAACTTGGTTTTTGTTTCCATGTTGGAGGATAGAGGCTATGATGTGATATTTAGTAAGGGAAAGACGTTCCTTCGTCACATAGACATAGGACAAGTGAAGAGGATAGGGGTTCAAGTGAAGAATCTCTAAAATTAGAGGTAGAAGATTGTGTTGCTTTGAGCACTAAATCAGAGAAGGTGCAGAGTGAGTACATCGGTGAGTTGTGGCATAGAAGGTTGGGTCACTTGCATCATGGCGATATGAAGATATTACAACAAATTTGTACAGGGCTTCCCAAGGGTACACTAGAGAAAAGAGACACATGTAAAGGGTGTACATTGGGGAAGTAAACCAAAGCTTCCTTTCATGACAAAGATAGTCGATCATAGTTGATCCTTGATCGAGTTGACTTAGATGTGTGTGGACCGTTCTCGACAACACCCATGACCAAGCACATGTATTATGTTATATTTGTTGATGATTTTTCTCGTAAGTGTTAGATTTTATTCATACCGAAGAAAGATCATATGTTCGTAAAGTTTTGTGAATTTGAAGCACTTGTCGAGAAAGATACTAGCAGGAAAGTTAAAGCTCTCAAAAGCGATAATGGTGGAGAGTATGTGTCAAATGAGTTCAAAACCTTCTATGCATCAGAAGGAATTCGATCAGAGTTGATAGTAGCTCATAACCCACATCGAAATGGGGTCACTGAAAGGAAGAATAAGAGTATTGTGGGAGCATCATGGGTGATGTTGCAAGATCAGGGCTTACCATTACACTTGTGGGTTGAAGCATGCAACACAACTGTTTATTTGCAGAACATAAGCCCTCATTGAATTCTCAGGATGAGTACACCGGAAGAGGCTTTTTTAGGGAATAAACCAGATGTGGCACACCTCAGGATCTTTGGTTCATCAGTCTACTACCATGTTACCAAAGACACACGGGAAAAGCTAGAGGCAACAACATAGTTGGGCATATTTGTGGGGTACACTGATACATGTCACAACTATCGAGTGTACCAACTAACCAATAGGTTGATAATGGTTCACAAAGATGTAAAATTCGATGAAGAGAAGGCCATGAGATGTTCCCTTGAGAGGGAGATTCAACCACATGTGGTTGAGGAGCTTTTAGCTCCAAAGGAGGAACCTTAAGATGATGTGGAGAAACCAGATGTAGAGGAGCAGGGAGTGGAAACACCCATTCATGCAGAGTCATCCAGAGATTGGAGAAATTGCACCAGAGAGGCTGACAGGTTATTGCATGATGCTAGAGAGAATTTGGGAGCACCCACATCATAACGCAGGCAGAGGAGGTCACCAGAGAGGTACACTAGCTACATGGCTCCGATGACTGGGAGTGTAGAGATTGATCCATCATCGTTTGAGGAAGCAGTGAAACAACTAGTTTGGGTTAGTGCCATGGTTGAGGAGTATGACCCCATTATCAATAATAGTGTTTGGGAAGTGGCCCCAAGACTAACAGACAAGTTAGTGGTGAGTTAGAAATGGCTTTACAAGGTAAAGCAGGTAGCAGATGGTAGTGTGGAGAAACACAAGGCCAGGTTTGTGGCCAAAGGTTTCTCTAAGGTGGAGGGAATTGATTACGATGAGACTTTTGCTCCTATAGAAAGGTACTCATCAATCAAGTCCATTCTAGCACTATCAATGCAGATGTGATGGAAGATACAACAAATGGATGTAAAGAGAACATTCCTCAGTGGCATGATTGAGGAAGAGGTGTATATTGAGCAGCATGAAGGATTTGAGACCTTCAATAGAGATTCACATGTGTGCAGTCTCAAAAGAGAATTGTATGGATGGAAACAAGCACCCCATGCTTGGTACACTAGGATCGATAGCTATTTCACTAGGTTGGGCTTCACCAAAAGTGAAGCAAATGTGAATCTTTACCATATTGTGTTTGAAGGTAAATTGTTGATTATTGTTTTATATGTCGACTATTTGATTCTGACAGGTGATGATAAGTTGATCAAGTCTTGCAAAGAGGATCTTGTAAGAAAGTTTGAAATGAAGGACTTGGGGCTCATGCACTACTTTCTAGGGATGGAAGTATGGCAAGGAGATAAAGAACTATTTGTTTCTCAAGGAAAGTGTGCCAACGATATATTGAAGAAGTTCCACATGGAGAGTAGTAAACCCATGGAGACTACTTTAGCTAGTACTGGAGGAAGGAGGATGCTAGGCCAGGTGAAATAGTGGAGACGACTATTTATAGGCAGCTTGTGGGTGCACTCATGTATTTGGTGAACACACGACCAGACATGTGTTATGCAATTAACCAGCTTAGTCAAGTTATCGTTAAGCCAACCAAATTGTATTGGAAGGAAACCAAACATGTGTTGAGATACCTTAGAGGCACCACTTAGTTTGGTGTTTGGTACAGACAGATAGAGGGAGTGAAGCTTCAAGGCTTCACCAATGTAGATTGGGCAGGGAGTCCATCCAATAGAAACAACACATTAGGTGGGATCTTTAGCATTGGGTCAATAGGTGTTTCTTGGTACAACAGGAAACATAGATCAGTTGCACTCAGTTCAGCAGAAGCAGAGTACATGGCTACTAGTCAAGTAGCTTGTGAGGCTATTTGGATGAGGAAGATTCTTGTTGGTTTGTTCTATCATCAAATGGATCCAACAATGATTTACTGTGACAATCAGAGTTGTATCAAACTCTATGAGAATCAATTTTTTCTTGATTGGTCTAAGCATATTGATATCCAGTATCATCATCTTCGAGATTGTGTGCAGAGGAGAATCATGTTGCTGGAGTACATTCCTACAGAGGAAAAAGATGCAGATATTTTGACAAAGGCCTTGTCAAGACGAAAATTCAAGTTTCACAAAGGCAGGACCGGGGTAGCAAATAATCCCTTTCTTGTTGAGAGGGAGTGTTAAAAATAACAACAAGAAAACCTAATTTAATTTGTCCTTGAATTAAATTAGGAATTAAATCAAAATTCTATTTTCATAGAAACTTGTAATACTTAACTAAGTTAATTTGACTTAGTTGGCTCAGTAAATTTGAGTTGGAAGCCTATCTAGAGTCATGTAGAGTGATCCCTAAATTTTATGGGCACTATATAAATTTTCATTGTAGATTAATCTGATTATGCAATGTACTAAAGCAAAGTACTTAATCTACTTCTACAATCAAACTTGTGGAAGCTTAATCAATTTTGAGCAAAGACCAAACATAACACATATAACAGAGGAGAAGAATCAATCACACATGAAAAACAAAATAATACTCTGGGGAAAGCCTCAGCTAAAATCCCTGCTATTTGTATTATCACACAAGTGGAAATATCTTAGGATTACACAAAGCTTTAGTTCTCACATCTATCCAACTCTCAGTACAATCCCTTTCACTACTCATAGACATACTAGACAACTCATATACCTTTCCCTCTATCCTCCAAGCCTCCTATTTCCTTGTGCTGTTTTCCCTGGGTGTTCCTCCTGTAACCTTGTGTGACACTGATCTCACACACTGCTCCAACACATTGTAAAACTGCACAAATATCAAGGAATGAATTCCTTCTACATGCAAGAGATTTTCTTATAGGAAAATTCTTGCAACTGATAATACACTATCCCTGCCTTTAATCTCAACTGAGTCTTTGTCTGAACTAACATGCATGAGTTATTTATGAGAGAATATTCAGTTATCTGGAGTACACTAGTTTCATGCATGCATGCATTAACTGATTGAACTCACAATTAGTTCCACAAAATGTTTGGAACTAATTTAACTGGACTTAACTCAGTTAACTGAGCTAACTAATTATAACTCAAATAAAACTCATCCTTATCTCCTTAATTAAGGTATAACTTCCTCAATCAAAGGGATAACTGTTGCATGACTTCACAAAGACTTGATGTTTGAATTTCTCCAACTAATTAACTCAAGATGAATTAATTAATTATTTTCCAAATAGATAGTGAGACTAAATTTGAATTTTAATTCTCAATTTTAATTTAAGGACAAATTAAAATTGGAATATCCTTGTTGCCACATTTCAACAGGCACATGTTGAGTTCTTTTGAGTTGTAATTAATTAACTCAGTCTAACTGAATTATAGTTAGTTAAACTAGTTTAAACAGTCGAAGGAACTAGTAGGAGGTCTAGTAGTGGGGATCAACATTAGTGCAGCTTCACTGCTCCACCAGTTAACTGAAGATTCACTCATAAATAACTCATGCATGTCAACTCAGAGGAAGACCTAGTTGAGATTAGAGTTCATGGAAATTATACTATCAATTGTATAATTTTTCGAGTTGTACAGATGGTGCATGCAATCAGTAGAAGTCGTATGGATGGATTGCGCAGTTGTGGTGATTGATTTTCCCAATTAAATATGGGCTAATTTTCTTAGGAATTGTGTAAGGAAGTAAGGGCTTGGCAGGTAGTATATTTGGCTAAGTGTTGGCTTGAGTTGGTTTGTGAAGCAAAGAGATAGAATGTACTTGTGCAAGAATTGTTTGGGTTGAACGAGCATTGTATTTTATTCTGAGATCGTTTGGTTAATGCAATATAGATAGTCGAGGTTTTGAGCAATTTCTTTCCCTGTAAAAATATTGTGTTATGTGCGATTGAAATTCTTCCTTTTCTGCTTAGTGTTTTCATCGATCAATTTTTGTTTTGGCTGATGAGTAGAGTATATTCTTATCTTATGTTTCAGCATATCACATAAGTTGTTGAATCTACAAGTAAAAATCTACAGAATTGAACCACTATATAATCTATCACCCATCTCAATGCTTTTAGAGTGGAAAATTTAAATAAATTAGCGTATAGGAGTATTTTTATCAGTTGGACTAATTTGGAGAATTACAACCTAAAACCTTCTAGGGCCAATTTGAGGCCTTAAATTATGTTTGTTTGGGGGTAAAAATTTTCCTCTTAGGTGTTGGAACTTGTGAAACTATTGTAATAGTTATATATCTTTCCATCAATGCAAGAAATAAGTCAACTGAATTAAGTAAGTTATGTACCCTCGACATTTACCTATCATGGTTGACCACCTTAATTCGAGAGGATGCCATGTTATCTCGCATTACTCATGGAAAATGGTCTATCCATAAGAATATGTTTGTAACATACCCCAATAAAAATAAAAATAAATATTATATAGACTTGTTTGGTCGTTGACCTTCCTTACTATATGGCGAATTGAAGTTGAGTAGTATTGTTTAGTCATGTAAACTGGTTTATGGTATATAGTATCAGGCTCTTTACAATTTTGTGAAAAATCCATTGATGTACATATTCTTAATTAATACAATTGTGTCTATTAACCCTAATAAGGGTCTTCTGTTTTGATAAGTTCTCGTTTTTTTCTTGCACGTTATTTTGTTATGAGGGTTATTGTTAAGTCTCGACTCGCTTCATGCAAAAGTTTTGCACTGAGCTCTATTTTAAAATGCTAATATACTCACACCATAACCCTTGGAATAAACTGTCTACAATTATATTATGCACACTTGTTTACAAATTTAAAGATGGGTACAGTTGCATAAGGTTCAAATTTTATAAGATTCCTATTCAACCCTACAAGGTTTCCATTGTCAATTCTTTTACATAGATCATTATTTTTTGGGCCATCTTGGTTTTACATATTAATGGCTCTTGTTGTAGAGGTAAATCCCCTCTGCGGATAGAGGCGATCCCTACTAGCCCAGATCGGGTCTAGCAACAATCATACAATGCCACCACGCAAGTTCCTAATTGCAAATCAAAGACCAATGGTGAGGGCCTACCTGGATTCCAACGCTAGTGCTTGTAGAAGAGTTGACGCTCCCGTTCCTTTGCTCCAGCCGGTCACGATCCCCACGATCTCCATAAATGGACACCTACACATACAAAGAACGAAACAAACACAAGCATAAAATCCAATAGATGCAACTATATATCAATCATAAAGGATATAACTCATCATCATTACAAAGAACAATAAGAGTGGAACCATAATAATAGTCGTCTATTATTGATAAACAAAGAAGAATACAACCATAGTTCTGACGTCAAATCCTCCTTTGGCTGGGTGATCAACAGCACATGTTTTGCAAAGCTCGTTGGGAATGGGAACAAGCCTATCTCTCCTTGGTTATTAGATAAGAATCTCCTTACTTAGATTTAGCCTTATGGGAATGAAGAAGGTTTCTTGCAACATGAACTTGTCAATTCTCAATCTTTGGAACTAGCTTGCCTAAGGCAAAAGGACAAGCTTTTATAGATAGAGGAGGAGGAGTTAGGATCATCCACAATATTCATGGGATTGGATTTATCACTAAGAAGCTTCTATGAGAGGTGGAAAACCACTTCCCCTCTATGGAGATTCAAATCCAAACTAAACCAACTCAAGATAGATTCAGTCCAGGAGTTGGTTAGGATGAATCTTTGGCTGTTGGTTTGTCAAAAACACTACCCATTTTGGCTGGCATGAGTGTGACTCTGTGACAAAGCGCCAACTAGCGCACCCTCTTTGGAGGATTTCCCCCATTGGCGTGAGTAATACACAGTGAAACCGCGCCAATGGAAAAAGGGTTGTTTTTATGGGTTTTTTGCAAGAGATGTCTTCAGGGAAAATGAAGTTCATGCTCAGGGGAATGTAATGCAAGTGTTTCCAGGTCATGTCACTTCTCACAAGTCTCGTTATGAGTCCTCCAAGGTGCGGGAGAAGGGTAATAGGGACGGTGACAAATTGTTGTGTAACGAATGCCCCCTAAAGCATGAGGCCCGAGAAAGAGAGAGGGGTGAAATGATTTACAAGAACATGTCCAACCGAAAGCACGGCCACCGGAAAACCTGCGTGGAGAAGTACAACTGATATCTCAAGTACATGATATATGTGGTATGGGCGCATCCATCCATAGTAGAGTACATAAAAATCTAGATCCAAGGTATGGACACAACCATCCAGCGAGGATCGATAAATAGACTCAGGCATGGTCGCAACCATCCAGTGAATGAGTCATGTAATAATCATAATAATCCACAAAATCACAACCTGTATCCCAACGAAAAAAATCCAGGGTCTTGCGCTCCATCTCGACGCGAACAAAGTACAAGTTCAAGCATGCGAATATGGGAGTCGAAGTCGAACATGCAGGAACATCGTCTGATTACCAGTCAATGATGAAAACTGTTAACAGACGCAGAGGGTACCACCAATAATGACAATGGACCGCAAAGGTACATAGGTACATTCACGCGTGCGAAACAGTGAGCCAGCGTCGAACACCCATAGAATCATTTGAATCGGAGGCCAATGATGAAACCTCACGTTAAAACACGAAGAAACCTTCATTGAGGCATGCAGGCTCCAAGGCACCTGAAGGGAGTCTCTAGGTCAACTTCCTGGATAATGAGCTAAAGTCGACAGGAAGTGACCTTGATCGAAGGTGGGCCATAATGTTTCCCACATCATCGACACGAGACAGAGGAAGGTAATGTGTTTTGTGAATCAGGATTATGTGAGTTATCAGAGGGAGGTTGATTATTTTGCAGAGGTCAACTTCTCTTGAACATATTGGTGGCACGACAGTGGACTTGGCAATATTTGACATCAAATGATCAGAGGTCATGGTGACAAGGCAACGAGCAGATGAGAGGTCAAACAGGATCACCCAAACCCATGGAAGCAAGTGAAAAATGAGATGAGATGTCCCCACTCAGACACAAATGCAGACAAGTGCCATGCTCAAGAGCGACATACTGCCGACACGACAATGATTATGGTTCCATTTTCCCCACCATTTCTGGCGAGTACCCCGGTTATTTTTTACGACAAGCGTGATGGGGATAGCATATGCTTGTAAGGCACCATTTCGACGGAATCCGATGTCATTAAGTTTTAACGAGTCTGACAAAGGAAGAACTCGACGTTTTTTCATGTTTAGAGAGTTTGAAAAGACAGCGGAAAAATAAACTCCAGGGGTGTCCTTTTTTCGTAAAGTTGTGTCTCTTGAGCCCGAAAAAGTATAAAACATTGCTCAAAAGAACCGCCTAACCATTACGATCGAGGGGTGCTTTTCATGATTAATAATTTTGACCTGAAAAAGTAAAAAAACGACCGAAACCACGTCGTTTTGTAACCGTTAACGAGCCTGAAACGACAAGGGCCCGACGATCTTTTCGTCTTTACACGGTCAGAAAAGAGCTTAAAGGTGATCGCCTCTTATTTGCGTTTAACGAGTCAAGAGGAATAACTTGGAAATCTTTGCATCTTTAAACAGTCAGAAAAGAGCTGAAAGCAAAACTCCATTTTTATTCTCCTTAACGAGTCAAAAAGGGAAAAAATGCTCGACAATCCTTTCATATTTTACGAGTCAGAAAAGAGCTTAAAGGTGACTCGTCCTAGAGGAACGAGTGGTATAAAGGGTTGCAACTGGTTCCGACAATGGTGGAACTGCTCAAAACATGTAATGGTCAAGAGGTTGGCTAACAAAACCACTCATAATTGCGTTCCCTCACGAAAGGAAAAAAAGCAAGTGAAAGCATATGATCGGCCAAAGAGATGGTGGCAATGGGATGAAAACAACCAAGGCTCATCTAACAGAATTTAGTGGATAAAGACAACAATCACGAGATGTAAAATGGGTATGGGTTCATTTTTACACAAGCTTGAACCATAGAGAACTCTGCCTTGGATTGGTTTCATGTTTAAACAAGCTGAAACGAAAAAATATGCTTGTTATAGTTTGCATGCACATCATAATAACGAAAAACGGGTACATGCCCCAAGCTTCATTGCATTCAACAAAGTGGATGGAATGAAAGGTTCACTTTCGAGATCTGGAAGACTCGACTTGTATTTTACGGATCTAATTAAAAGACTCGATGTGGGAAGGGAGTTGTTTCATTTTTTAATGAGGTCGACACAGTAAAAGAACTATCCTCATAACCCTTGTTTCATTTTTTAACGAGCTTGACACAAGATCAGGAACTATGCTCGACCAGACCCAGTTTCATTTTTTAAGGAGCTTGACATAGGAAAGCAAACTATGCTCCGTCCAGACCTAGTTTCATTTTTTAAGGAGCTTGACATAGGAAAGCGAACTATGCTCCGAACGAACTTCATCATAATGAACAAGAAGCCATTGCTTCCAAGAGTGTCTCTCCCGGTGGAAGGACAACATCTTGGAAGTCAGAATCCAATGCCCCCAGGACACTATGCATGACGGCAACATCACTGGATACAAGCATGGGATAAGTAGCCACGTAGTTGACCTGCAGTGGGGCAGATACAACTGGTGGTAAAAACCAGGAGGGGATGATAACTGCGCAGGGGGCATCGAGGGACTAAAGAATGATAATTGATCTATAGTCATGACCCATCCATCATGTGGAAAGCAAACCACGTGGAAAAGTGAAGAGACAAGGGCCCCCATGGCATAAACATAGTCACGACCAAGGAGAAGACTGAAATCTAAAGCACCTTGGGTAACCAGTACGTCTATATAGACGGTTTTGCCTCCCAAAGTAATAGGAAACTTTGGAAGGATCCCTAATGGTTGACTAGTTCCGCTGTCAAACGTTAACAGATTCTGTGCGACCAGCACAAGCTGTGGGGAGCCCAAAGCTTTCCAAGTAGTGGAAGGCATAAGACTGACAGATGCACCCTCATCCAAGACAGTGCTAGGTACTGCCTTATCATAGGCATGTATTGCAATCTGGAAAGGCACATAGGATGGAAGGCGGAAAGCAGTCAGGTGACTCCAGTCGAAGGAAACGACTGAACTACTTGGTGAGGGAATCGTATGATTTCCCCCCTGCTCTAAAGGTACCGAAGAAGGACTCTCTGAATCAGCTGAGATAGGAGGGTCATTTTCGGACTCAGGAGAATATGATGAGACGAGAAGAACATGAGGATGATGCTCTTCCGAAACAGAGTGATCGACGGGTGGTGAACCCGAGTCGACACTCTTTCTGACCAATGGTTGGTCTGGAACAGGCTTAGCACAACTAGGTTTAGAAAGAGGAGGATGGACAAGAGAAGAATCTAATTCAATCTCGTTGTCGACAGGGAGAGGGTCTAAAGAGAGCCTCTGATAACCAACAGGAAGTTGGGGTGAAGAAGCTGTAAGACTTTCCAAGACAACGGAAGCTTTATCCATGAGCGGACAAAGGTGAAGGATATGGTTGCCTTCACATAGCCTACAGGGGAATCGAATCTTCCCTTTCTTCTTACCATGGCCAGTTGATAGGGTAGCATCGCCATGAGATCTAGAGGGTGATGAGGGGCAGGTCGGATTGTGAGACCATACTTCTAAGACCTTAGGAAGGCCAGGACAATCACGGAGAAGATGGTCTCCCTTGCACAATTTACAAGGAAACTTAACCTTCCGCAGAGGAGCAGAAGGAGTTCCTACCTAAGATGTACTCGGGGTAGGAGCTGCACTTTTAGCCTCTCGCTTATGAGACTTCTTCTTCTTCGTCTTAGCCACCTGGTTACTTGAATCCAGACTTTCACCAGGCGAAGTAGAAGATGAGGACGTAGAAACAGGCGAAGAAGGGGAGAGGTCCGCCTTGGAATCAACATGATGTTGTTTGGGTGGAGGAACTGATTGACCAGTAGTTGAGACATTAGGGACCACAGAGGTTGAGAACAACCAAACATGCAACCTAACAGTTAACCCAGGAAGGGACAACATTGCCATGTAAGGAGCACCAACATTCCCAAAAGGAGGAAAATGCCCAGGATTCCCATCAGAGGGGATTCTTGGGTTGGTGAACTCTGGAAAAGTTGCCATCAAAATGGAAAATCACACAAGGGGTTGAAAAAAAGCCATGACACACAATCAAATGGCCAACAAACAGAATCTAACAGGGCATGTGACCGTGGGTAATTTAATTTGTAGACACAAGGACATAACTTGACCTTTTCATCTTTAGAGAATCGAGAAAAGGACAAAAAGATGACTCTAGTCACCTTCAAATGTTTAATGAGCCCGAAGTGACAAATGCTCAGATGAGCCTTTTCTTTTAGGGAGTCCGAAAAGGATCAAAAGTGACTACTCTGGAGAACTAGGCAAAAGGTTTACCAGACAATCCATAAAAGTGCATATACACCTTGGCAATCATATGAAAACCAAGGACTTTCCGTATGGTAGTCAATCTTCCCGAATGTTGTGTTCGGTGCGTTACGGGTCGTAAGGCGGTAGACACGGCTTCCTATGGATAAAGGATGATAACCTAGTGGGGTCTCCCCATATACTCGATGGTACGTGGGAGCACAATTTCGTACTAGACCACTATTGAGTCACAGAAGGAGGAATCACCCAACCTTGAGTGGAAACAAAAGTGACTAGGTTTAACGACGCCGGAGCACGTCTCTAGCCTAGACCTCTAAACAGTGTTCGTTATGTTCCAATGCGTTGTTAGATTCATTCAGTTCATTTTAAAGTTGATCTTGTATTATGTTTTAGTTTTCAGGCCCTACCGTATGTAATGTCTCAAAATTTCCTAAATGCAAACTATATGCCACAATATATCATTTCGTTCGATGAAGGCTAACTAAAGTAACGAGAGAGTTTCCATTCACTTCCAACAATACAAAAAATTGATCACTAAGAGAAAATATAACAAATTCTCTAATGCACTAATTTCATCAAGAAAAAACTAATGCAAATCAATTCCAAAACAGTTTTTATTTTTATTTTTGTGTGTTTAAAACAAGCATAAAAATATGTAAATTCAAATCAAAGAAAACTGATCTAAATCTACGATTGATTTTTCAGAATGTAAACTATGCGATTGTAATCTATGCATAATTCACTTGAAAAGTATGCAAATGTAATCTATGCACATTTTCCATTCATATTCTGAAAATGAGAATTCTAATTATGCAAGTGTGATCTATGCAAGAGAATTCTCAAACACAAGATGATTCTAATGTAATCTAAGAACCAATCAAGTGCAAATCAAGAAAATTGGGTGAGAGTTCCAAAGATCAAAAAATAAAAACAGTCTCAAAGGCGATTAACACTCATACGCAATTTATCCCCCCCCCCCCGGCGAATGAGGGGGAATTTTTTTTTGCAAAAACAAAAGCAAAAAGATGCAAAATTGTGAAAATATTGAGACAAACCTCCAAGTAATGACCAAAGGAAATCAAATTAATAATTTCTCAAAAAAGAGACTCAAAACACCCAATTGATAAAAGCTTAAACAGGAATGCCAATGGAATCAACCTAAGAAAAGTTCCTGATAAGTCACACGCAGATTTGGGCAGAGGCTAAAAACACATAAACAAATCCTAAGCTGACTGAAAGAGAAAATCTTAAGTTTTTCAAAATTTTGACAGGGTCCGCAGGCTCCCAGTTTACCAAGGTGTGGTACTGCTCTGTGTGTAAAGAAAAAGTGCGGGTATGTCCGCACTGTGTTACAAGCAGAGGGTGCGGTCCTCTCCCAAAAGTATGAAAAACAAAAAATAAATCAAGATCTACTAAATCTACCCAATTCCACACACAACAAGCCAAAAACAGAAATGAAAACACAGTTTCTCAGGTCAAAGTAAAAACAAGGAAAACAATCAAGTCCCCACTAGAGTCGCCATTTTGTCACGCGGAAGGAGTCGATCTTGCGGACAAGATAGACCTTCCTAGAATCTAATGAAGACCTAATGACAAACAAACCAACCAAACACTATCTTTCTCTAAATGTGCTTTAATAAATACATGGCAAACAAATGTGTTTTAAGGCCTACCTACATGTCCAA
>APFE030293911.1:0-22820 GCA_000404065.3 Pinus taeda | reverse complement strand
CTGAATATTCCACGTGGGAGGATGAAAATTTTATACAGAAGCATCCAGAACTACTCAAGCGTTGAGGACAACACTTTTCTGAAGGAGAGGGGCATGTTGGGTTCCTATAATACTAGTGATTACCCCATTACTATTGTAGTGGCATCCCTTATTAATATTGTTGTGCCCGTATTGTCCCCATATTGTTATTACTATGCCCCATAGAATCCCTCTATTGTTATTTTTGTGGCTTTATATTATTATTGATAGGTTGGCTGGGTTATATTGTGACTCCTTAGACTCCTATATATAGAAAGGATGTTTGATCATTTGAATCATCCAAGAGTTGTTCATTTATGTAATGTAAAGGAGGTTTCCCCCTCGAAGAGGCTGAATTTTAAGGTGTTAATCTATCTTTTCTATCTTTTTCTTGAGCTGGTTTCATAACATCTACTTAGCAGAGTCTTTAAGAAAACATTTATCAAATTTAACAAGTTCATGCACTTAGAATAAACTTAAATTCAGATACATTCATAACATAAGCATATGAGCATAGATCAAATAGTGATATTGACCATACAAAAAGCCGGATCCATAACAATTCAGATTTAACACAAAATTACAGAAGCAATTTATCTTTATTTCCACTTTATCACCAATACATCCAGATCTACCCTACACACTCAGCTACAGGTGTCTACGCACATAGCTGTAGAGCCTCTATACCCTCCCCAATACCTCGACTCAGACTTACAGATTCTTTCTCATGTTTCTCCTCAAAACCCCATTACAATTCAGATCCAAGATCATAGAAAAAGAACTACTTTTTCCCCGTAGAGCCGCGTTCTATTTATGCCTTCCTATGGTCCATGGACAACCCTTATTCTATATTATTTACTAGGTAGACAACCCTTGACTCGACTTTTTACATTTTGTGCTCTGCATATTTAGGAGGTTTACAATATTTTTACCCTAACTTCTAGGCTATCAAACCCGAAACTGTTACCTAGCAGTCCCCCAACACAATCATCATGAATCTTCCCGAGTCACTTGTCGGTGCGGTAAGATGTGCTACCTTGGCTTCGCTGTTCACCTCCCTCCAAGTGACGCTCGTTGTCCTACTGCTTTTTCGTTGTCTCCTACAATGCTTCGTTCAGATCCTGCTTCATCGTTTCAGATAATGTTCATTTTGCTCTGCTCGGTTAACACAAAACACCCCCTCATAAGATTTTAGCTCAAGCATGGGAGCCACATAGAGGACCTCCTTGTACCACTGCAACCACTTCTGACCTTTGTATATGCTCTTCACACTATCTGCTATAGCTTGTGTTGCAATTTTCCAAGACCTTTATTGTTGTCCACGAAATCCAAATCCTCAAGGTACCTCAAAGATGATGTATGAACTACATTTCTACCAATGGTCTCCATCTTTCCATCCTTTCTTTTTTTTGTTTTAGTTCACTGGCCTGCCCCCGGGCGGGGGAACGACATCCAGACCAATTGTGCTTCGTGTCTCCCATTTTACAGTACATCCCCTACTGCTGATGTTGCACTCTGTGGGATGCCTGCAGCTATCAACACCATGCTCGTTAGAGATTCATTCCTTTTCATCAGCCATATCACCACCCTCGGGCTTACTCCTTGTGTAGAGATAATGAAAAGCTCCATATCAAAAACCAACATATGTTTTCCAGAAGTGTAGGTCACCTAGTGGAGGCCCCTCGGTGATTTATAAGCAATTCAAATTTCAAATTCACTAGTTCCCACCTGTTATGGAATCCTTGTGTAAAATCTATAGCAACCCGTTCCATATCTGGCTCGTACTCCTTCTCTTAATTGCCCACCACCCCCTCTCTTTTGCCATAATGTAGAAATCTTATCATGAATAGTGACAGGAATGGTCACCTCTCCTCTTAGCAACACATCAACGCACTCCTTGTTGCATGATCACGACCTTTATGGTTGGCCAAATCTACGTGTATCCTGGGAATCATGCCTCTTCTCCCCAAACTGCTTTATCATCCCACGCTCTCTTTCAACTAGATAGGGCGGTGAGACTATCCCTCGGTCGGTTAGTTAGGCGATTGGCCCACCCGTGTAGAGCTTCAGGTGACTGCCATTCACTTATCTCGGGAAGGGGTCTCCATTGAGTTTGGCAAGCTGAATCGCACCCCGATCGGTAACTTCTTTGATGACATAGGGTCCCAACAAATGCATTCAGAGTTTTCGAGGGAAATTTTTGAACTTGTTGTCATATAGTAATACTCGATCATCCTCCTTGAAGGTGCGCACCTTGATATGGCGATCATGCCATGCTTTTTCATGCCATTTCTGTACTTGCTAATGGAATCCAGCCAAAAATCATTCCTCCTCTAGTTCCTCTAGTTGCGCGAACCATTCTTCCAAAGCCCCGCAGTTTGCCATACTTGTTATTGCCGTGATCCACAAACTAGGAATAATATACTCCATAGGCATAGTGACCTCCTTGCCATAGACTAACCAAAAAGGTGTCTGGCCTGTTAGCTTCTTGCATGTGGTTCAGTATGACCATAGCATAGCAGGGATGTGTAAGTCCTAGTCATTTCGTTACGCATTACAAACATTGGTCAATGTGGTCTCCAATATTTTGTTGAATGCCTTAATAGTCCCATTCGCTTGCGGGTGGTGTGGCATACTCTGTTGGTGATATATCTGGAATTCCTTAGTGAGTGCATTGATCGTTTCACTCAGAAAATGTGTTCCCCGATCGCTCATGATAATTTTGGGACATCCAAACCTTGTCAGTACATTCTCAAACAAAAACTTCAAAGTTGTCGCAGCTGTGCAGTCCTTATCTAGTTGTGTCTCTGCCCATCCGGTTAAATATTTTGTCGCAGTGATGATATAGCATGTGCCCATCTTTCCCCGTGGCTTGATAGGTCCTACAAAGTTTATTGCCCATTTTTCGAATGGATGTAGCATCATCTGTGGCTGGAGCGACATTTCATCTCTCCGCAATGATTTCCCCACACATTGACATACGTCATAGGCTCAGCAGTATGCTTTCGAATCTTGATGCAGAGTGGGCCACCATCATCTTGCGTGAAGAATCTTTTGGGCTATGGTGCAACCCTCATAATGTTCACCAGCAACCCCCCCATGTGCTTTGGCTAGGATCTATCCTTGCTCGAACTTCGGGACATACCTACGTAATATTTCATCATTTCCCATTTTCTAGAGGTGTCCTGCAATCATGGTGAAGTCTGCAATGCATATCACCAATTCCTTCTTCTGTTGAACAAAATATCCCTGTAGTGCAGTTCCTGTTGTTAAGAAATGGATTATATCCTCAAAATGGCCATCCGCTAGGTGCATCACATATAGTTGTGCACCCGAGAGTCCGTCTTCTAAATTTGTGGGCTCTTCACCTTTCTCAAATTGGGATAGGTGATCTGAGCCTATGTTTAGATGTCCCGACTTTACGACGAACTCAAAGTCATATTCCTAGAATAACAACAACCATGTACAAATGTGCCCCCCCCAACACAGGCTTATTCACTAGGTATTTTAACGCATAGTGATCGGTATATATCTTCAAGTAGCCTCCTATCATATAGTGGTGGAATTTTGAAGCGCGTATACCATCATTAATCCCTCTCACTCGATAGTGGAGTAATTCTTCTCAGATTTCGACAATTGGTGACTTGCGAATGCAATCGGATGGTCAATTCCCTCTGCTCCTCATTGAGTAAGTACCGCCCCCAACATGATACATGACGTGTCAACATGCACACGAAATTCGATGTCCCATTTCGGAAAGACCAATATAGGGGCAGATGCGATCTTTTCCTTAAGCATCTCTAGACTGTTTTTGCATTCCTCATTCCAACAATAAGTAGCATCCTTCTTTAGCAATCGTTCCATTGGAACCATGATCTAGGCATAGCTTTTGATGAACTTCTGATAGTAGCTTGTGTGTCCTGGTGTGGCGTGTACTTGTTTGATGCTTTGCAGTGCTTGCAGATTGAGTATGACAGTGATATTTGCCAGATCCACCATCAAGCCTTGCTTACAGACCACATGGCCCAGCAAGTTCCCGAATAGGACAAGGAAAGTACACTTCTTTATGTTTAGCACAATCTGGTGTCAGCAAAAAGTATCCAGCATTAACCATAAGCTTGCTACATGTTTCTTAACCAGTCTGAACATGGTCCAGTCATCAAGATATACCTCTAAGAACTTATGTATAAATTCCTTGAATGTCACTACCACTATTTGTGAAAATATCATCGGCGCATTCTTCATTCCAAAGGGCATCACCGTGTACTCAAAGCAACCCAATTTGGTGGTGAATGATGTTTTACTCCTATCCGCTGGCATGATCTTGATCTAGTGGTATCCTGAGAACCCATCCATTAAGGAGTAGGCTTCCTGCCCCCCCACATTTTCCAGTACCTCATTTTTAAACAGTGTTAGAAATGGATCGTTCACATAGGCATCATTGAGCTTCCTTAGAACGCAGATGCAAATCTCAACCTTCCATTACTTCTCTTGCGCAACCATGAGACTTACACAGCTGGACTCGTTGACTGGTTCAATGATTCCTGCTGGCAGCATCTTGTCCAGTTCCTCACTGACCTTTGCTTTATATTTTGGATTCAATCGGTAGGGTCACTGCTTAACTGGTTTCCCGTCTAGCTTCAACGTTATCTTCATCATTCCCCAGTCTCGTAGGATCCCTTCTAGCTCTGTGATTTTTGTTGGGAATAAATCTCAATATTCCCGAAGTAATTCGACGACCTTCTCCATTGTGGTGTTGTCCCAATAGTCCCCAAGCATTGCATACTTCAGCTCCTCTTCTATTCCGATATTGACTTGTCTCATTTTCAGTGGCACCGTGATATCTAGATCTTCAATTTTAGGTTCGCGCACCTCACGACTCCCCTCTGATTTCAGAATAATGACGTTTTGCGGATCATCCTCATCATCTTGTACCTGGACATTATAGCATTCAACAGCCTGGCTCAGCTATCGCGACCAGTCGGGCTGCATAGTTTCTTCTGGTTCCAGTGGCGTCTTGAAAATGGAAGCCTTTACCAGTTGTAATGCATCGTCCAGAGGATCCATCCATTAATATTAAAAGAGGAATGTCAACAAACAACCTTCACGCAAGATAACCCACTCGCATGTGTCGTGTAAGAGCTCCACTTTAGTACACCAGTTTCTAGGAATGACGTCCAGAGAGTGATAAAATAAGTGCACCCATTCTGGTTGAGGTTCCTCTCCATAGTCTTTGATCAATCTGGTAAGGTGCATGCACGGGTCATCACGTCCATCATATTTTTCTGTTATGCATAGTTATGGCTTCCTAAATCTGATCCTCATCATGCTCCTACAGTCGTGCCAGTCTTCGAAAGTCCCTTCATGTGTGCCCCACCATTGCACAGGCATCGTATGCAATGCCCATCTCAATGCATTGAACTGTTGGTGCTCTGGTACTACGATTTCAAATTTGGTTAGGAATTCATCTATTATTGTCAACCCATCATATGTCGGTAATTCGCGATCCTGGGCCCTTATGCAGTATAGAGATTTAGTCACCATATTGCAGTGTAGGTGGTCACACTGTTCAACCTGTTATGCCACCACTCATATCCTTCATCTGAACCAGTGGTACAAGACTCTACATATCCCCGTGATATTCTTCTATCCTCCATTTTCTTAACCCATTCTTACATTTCTGCAGCCATTGTATAGATACCGTCTGATTCGGCGTCGCTCTCTTTGTTGCACACTAGTTCAATATAGCATAGTCCTTCAGCCGGATCTAGCGGAATGACTACACGGAGCGACTTTCTTTCAAATATCATTGTCCACCTTTTTAAATTATTAACCCCATTCATGTTGGTGGTCGAGTCTATTCCTAACAACGTAGGATAAGTTGTACTTTCATCCATGATTTCAATCACTTCAAATTCCGTCCAAGTACTTGCACCATCAATATCTATCGTAATTCCTTGCAGCCTTCCCACGGGTAGGACCTTCTGTTGGTTTTCCATTCACAATTGAATAGGGGACAATTGTAGTGTAGGCTTACCCATGTGCTCCCAAATCTTTTTAGGTAGTACGTTGGCATCTGGGCCCAAATCGAGAATGACCTGATCCATCTCATAATCTCCAATATGTGTCAATAGTTGGATTTCCCTCTCAGTCCACAATGCATGTCTTCCCAACACTCGAACTATGCGAGGTTCACTCCATCATGCACATCTATTTATCAATTCCTGTAAGACTTTAACTATCCTGTTGTCATGAAGCAATTTTATACATGTCTCTAAAAAGGTAGTTATCATTGAGGGATCCCTATTTGGCTCAGACTGATCCCTACTACCGGGGGTAGAGACCTTGACGAAGCTCTCCCTAGATTCCAGCTATGTCTTCTTACCAACCCCTGCGTCTTCGTTGCTTAAGTTACATCTATCCGCTCCTATGGCCATGCCACTTCTCAATACCATGTTTAGTTTGGGATCTTCCTCGTGGGGTTTGGACCTCATCATCTACACGTTCTGGGTTGTTGTTGGTTGTGTTTCCCTTTTTGATGAATCTGTGCTATCAACGTAGGGCAATTTATCAACTCAAGATTGAGTTGCTCACAATAACTACATGAAATTCTAGTTGGGTTGGTACAATCCCACCCATAATGTCCTGGACCTCTGTAGCTGTAATAGATTAGCTGCCCTCGACCCCTTCCTGACGCCATTCTGCCTCGTCCTTGTCCACGGCCCTGGAACTGACCGCACGTGACTGCCATAGCTGGATGCTAACCTCGCATCTCAGACTGCATTCTATAAGTAGGTGACTAGTCCATTAATAATTGGTAGCTATGGCAATCTCTTTCCTCGTGGCCGACAGATCTGCAAAAGTTGAAAAAAGTTGTTGGGGGGTCTGGTTGTATTTTGACAGTAGATGAAAGTTATCCGTGTTGTGTTTTCCTCCCACTTGACAGATTGTGCACTAGAGCACGGTTGTTATGCTTGGCCCTGCCTACGCCTCTGGTCACAATGGTGTTGATCCCCCCATTGCCACATAATTCACTAAGACTGGGAAGTGATCTTTATCGTGTCGCTGGTTCCTGCACTTTATAAACCATACTTCCTCCCAAGATTCTACTTGTGGTGTCTATTCTTGTTTTAACTTCTTCATTTCCAAACACAAATTTGGGATATGCAGTTGGATTTGTTGAACTCCCAACCCCGGGTTCTGTAACAGAGTTTCGTGCAACCTCATCACTGTCTCTAATGCTTCAGCCTGGGTTGAGATCTTTTGTTGTCACAAAGCCATCCTCACATGTGGTGTTAAGGATGCCATAAACCAAGCACAATGATGTGCATCCATCAATGCCATGTTAGCCTCGTGAATAGTACTTTTCAGTTCTTGGTCCAAATCCAACGAGGTTTCACCAGCCATTATTGCGATCCCTTTGAACCCTACGATTGACTGTGTTTCTGACTTTGGTTGGCTAAACTCTTTCTTTAGTTCAGTTTGGATTTATGTTGTCCCCATAGTTCGGTGATCACTTGAGTACTTTATGTACCATGTCAGCACCTATTCCTCCAGCGTGCTAACTAAGGTAGCCTTTTTTATATTATCATGTGTAATTCTATGTGTGTTCCATACTAAGGTTAGCACAAACCAAAATTGTTCTGGGTCTTTGCTTCTTGCTCCTTTGAATATCGGTAGCTAGATCGCACTCGTCATTGTCAACTTTGCCACCATACTCTGAACTACTACTACTCATGGTCCCTTCGATCCTTCAATTCATTTTCTACAAAGTCTCCGTGTTCCACATCAGGCACCCCTTAGGTAGATCCCGGTCTAGGAAATGGAACCATTTGTTGGCTTATATGGGCTTAACCCAGGTTCAGAAAAATTACTTAGCCAAACAAATCCCGTAGCTACCAGCCGGTTCAACAATAGCCTGTGGGGCGCGGACTGAGGTCTCACCCGAGGTAGTAGGTGAGGGTCCTAGAACTAGGTTTCCGCACCCTTGGGATGTCTAGATGTGGTCTGGAGGGTTTGGGAATCGTTCTACAGCCTTGCGCTGCTCTGCTTCCATGTAGATCGAGATCCAGGTTAATTTGTAATATTAATTACTTGCTGAGGTATTATAAATCAGATCTACCTAGCAGGGTGCTTAAGCAAACATTTATCATATTTAACAAGTTCGCGCACTTAAAATGAACTCAGATTCACATACATTCATAAAATAAGCATATGCGCATAGATCTAACAATGATATTAACCATACAAAAAGCCAGATCTACGATAGTTTAGATTTAACAAAAAATTACAGAAGAAACTTATATTTATTTCCACTTTATCACCAATACATCCAGATTTCCCTGTGCACTCAGCTGGAGGGTTCTGCGCACACAGTTGCGAACTCTTCGAGGCCTCTGCGCACATATCTATAGAGCCTCTATCCCCTCCCAAATACCTCTACTCTGACTTACAAACGCGTTTAGACGTTTCTCCTCAAAACCCCATTACAATTCATATCCAAGATCATACAAAAAGAACTACATTTTCCCCATAGAGTTGTGCTCTATTTATGCCTTTCTATGGTCTACAGACTGACTTACTTCCTATTATTCTATATTATTTCTTGGGTGCCAGGACAACCCCTCGACTCTACTTTTTTCATTTCGTGCTTCGCATATTTCAAAGCTTTACAATATTTTTACCCTAACTTTTAGGCTATCAGACCCAAAAATGTTACGCGGGACCTCCACTACCCAACGATCAATAAAACAGTGATGGTGGTGGAGCAATTTTTAGCTACTGCCTCATCATGTCACTAAGAAAAGAAAAGAAAAATAAGGACTCAGGTGAAAATCCCCATGAGATGCGTGATTCCCATTATTAGGCTGAGAACCTCTTGGGGCAGCCCAATGGTGTAAAAAAAAAAGAGATAAATAAAAATATCTCTGGGTGAAAACCTCTCTTGATCCACCCAAGGCAAGAACCTAGAATGAAAACCTCTTGGAGGCAGGCTAGTTGTTCTCAAGAAAAAAAAAGAGAGAAGACAAATCATGAAAAAATTGTTTGCAAGTTAGCAGGAGGATGATTAGAGAGAAAAGGAGAATTGAAAAGGGACATATTCCACTCATATTTTTATTTCCCCATCCATTATGATTCATGATTCCACCATTTATTTCATTTTTTCACTCATTGTCCTCTGTTTGCAGGGGTACTATGTTTTTTACAAGATTCCCTATAAACGTACAGGATCCTATGAGAACCTACATGATGAACTTATAGGAATTACGGTGGCTTCAGAATCCTAAAATGGGTAACCCTATGGCAAGGAAATGGTTTTCCCATGTTAAAAAAATAAATAACCCTACATCAAAACTTCATTACCATACCTCTCTCTCCCATGATCACCCCTACATCCATCATAAAAAAATCAATTTCAAAATAATTTCTTTCACAGTCTCCAAAACAAAACACCGAGGAAAATGAAACAGGGAGAAGAAGGGAACGACACCTAAGTTTACATCTCACTATTTGCACCCGTAGACCTCCTCCCTATCCATGTCATCATCCTAAAAGTCCCAGCAGTTGAAATGATTGAAAATCCTAAGGAAGAAGCAGCTATATGACATCCTTTAGGAAATCTTATACCAGTGTATCCCACAGAATAAAAATCATGAGTTGCAGCAAGCTTCAAGCTTCCAACATGAAGTTCCAAGGGTAGAAGAAGCTCCAGCGCAGTAGCAGCACCATCATCTTCTGTTAGGTCCCTATATTACTAGTGTAACCCCTTATTGTTAATAGTGCAACCCCCTTATTATATTGTTGTGCCCATGTAGTCCCCATATTGTTATTATTGTGCCCCATAGAAGCACACTATTCTTATTATTGCACCCTTACATTATTATAGTTATGTTGGCTTTCATTAGATTATGACCCCTTAGACTCCTATATATAGAAAGGAGGTCTTGTCATTTGTGTCATCCAATAATTTGTCATTTCTGTAATGTAAAGGAGGTTTCCCCCTAAAAGAGGCTGATTTATGAGGCTTTCAACTATCTTTTCTATCTTTCTATGAGCTAGTTTCTTAACATTTGGTATCAGTGCTTTGGATTCTAGGGTTTTCACTGCTCCAAATAGGTCATCATGGAATTTTCGCTATGAATTTTTTTCCGCAACGCTTCAGAAGCTTAAAAAAGACCCATTTGAGCTGAAACATCACTAAAGCTTGCCTCTGAATTGCAGATCTTGTCTCACTGTATTTTTGGCGATATGATCTGAGGAAGTTATGGTTTTTGCAAGCTCCAAAACTTCATCTAAAATAAGTCATCGTGGAATTTTTGCTAAAACGAGTTTGCTATGAAGCTTAAGAAGCTAAAAAAAAACCATTTGAGAAGAAAGTGGTCTAAACATCGGGTCTGAAAATTGGGATAGGTGATCTGAGCCTACGTTTAGATGTCCCGACTTTACGACGAACTCAAAGTCATATTCCTAGAATAAAACAACCATGTACAAATGTGCCCCCCCAACACAGGCTTATTCACTAGGTATTTCAACGCAGAGTAATCAGTATATATCTTAAAGTGGCCTCCTAGCATATAGTGGTGGAATTTTGAAGCACGTATACCATCCCTAATCCCTCTCACTCAATAGTGGAGTAATTCTTCTCAGATTTCGACAATTGGTGACTTGCGAATGCAATCAGATGGTCAATTCCCTCTGCTCCTGGTTGAGTAAGTACCCCCCCCAACATGATACATGACGTGTCAACATGCAAACGAAATTCGATGTCCCATTTTGGAAAGACCAATATAGGGGCAAATGCCATCTTTTCCTTAAGCATCTCTAGATTGTTGTTGCATTCCTCATTCCAACAATAAGTAGCATCCTTCTTTAGCAATTGTTCCATTGGAACCATGGTCTAGGCATAGCTTTTGATGAACTTCTGATAGTATCTTGTGTTTCCTGGTGTGGTGTGTAGTTGTTTGAAGCTTTGCAGTGCTTGCAGATTGAGTATGACAGTGATCTTTCCCAGATCCACCATCAAGCCTTGCTTACAGACCACATGGCCCAGCAAGTTCCCGAATGGGACAAGGAAAGTACACTTCTTTATGTTTAGCACAATCTGGTGTCAACAAAAAGTATCCAGAATTAATCGTAAGCTCGCTACATGTTTCTTAACCAGTCTGAACATGGTCCAGTCATCAAGATAGACCTCTAAGAACTTATGTATAAATTCCTTGAATGTCACTACCACTATTTGTGAAAATATCATCGGTACATTCTTCATTCCAAAGGGCAACACCGTGTACTCAAAGCGACCCAATTTGGTGGTGAATGATGTTTTAATCATGTCTGCTGGCAAGATCTTGATCTGGTGGTATCCTGAGAACCCATCCATGAAGGAGTAGGCTTCCTGCCCCCCCACATTTTCCAGTACCTCATTTGTAAACAGTGTTAGAAATGGATTGTTCACATATGCATCATTGAGCTTCCTGAGAACACAGATGCAAATCTCCACCTTCCATTCCTTCTCTTGCGCAACCATGAGACTTACACAGTTGGACTCGTTGACTGGTTCAATGATTCCTGCTGCCAGCATCTTGTCCAGTTCCTCGCAGACCTTTGCTTTATATTTTGGATTCAATCGGTAGGGTCACTGCTTAACTAGTTTCCCGTCTAGCTTCAACGTTATCTTCATCATTCCCCAGTCTCCTAGGATCCCTTCTAGCTCTGTGATTTTTGTTGGGAATAAATCTCAATATTCCCGAAGTAATTCGACGACCTTCTCCATTGTGGTTTTGTCCCAATAGTCCCCAAGCATTGCATACTTCAGCTCCTCTTCTATTCCGATATTGACTTGTCTCATTTTCAGTGGCACCGTGATATCTAGATCTTCGATTTTAGGTTCGTGCACCTCACGACTCCCTCTGATTTCAGAATATTGACGTTTTTCGGATCATCCTCATCATCTTGTACCTGGACATTATAGAATTCAAGAGCCTGGCTCAGCTATCGCGACCAGTCGGGCTGCATAGTTTCTTCTGGTTCCAGTGGCGTCTTGAAAATGGAAGCCTTTACCAGTTGTAATGCATCGTCCAAAGGATCCATCCATTAATCTTAAAAGAGGAATGTCAACAAAAAACCTTCGCGCAAGATATCCCACTCGCATGTGTCATGTAAGAGCTCCACTTTAGTATACCAGTTTCTAGGAATGACGTCCAGAGTGTGATAAAATAAGTGCACCCATTCTGGTTGAGGTTCCTCTCCATAGTCTTTGATCCATATGGTAAGGTGCATGCACGGGTCAACACGTCTATCATATTTTTCTGTTATGCATACTTTTGGCTTCCTAAATCTGATCCTCATCATGCTCCTGCAATCATGCCAGTCTTCGAAAGTCCCTTCATGTGTGACCCACCATTGCACAGGCATTGTATGCAATGCCCATATCAATGCATTGAACTGTTTGTGCTATCGTACTACGATTTCAAATTTGATCAGGAATTCATCTATTATTGTCAACCCATCATATGTCGGTAATTTGCGATCTTGGGCCCTTATGCAGCATAGAGATTTAGTCACCATATTGCAGTGTAGGTGGTCACATTGTTCAACCTGTTATGCCACCGCTCATCTCCTTCATCTGAATCAGTGGTACAAGACTCTACATATCCCCGTGATATTCTTCTATCCTCCATTTTCTTAACCCATTCTTACATTTCTGCAGCCACTCTATAGATACCGTCTGATTCGTCGTCGCTCTCTTTGTTGCACACTAGTTCAATATAGCATAGTCCTTCAACCGGTTCTAGCGGAATGACTACACAGAGCGACTTTGTTTCAAATATCATTGTCCACCTTTTTGAATTAATAACCCCATTCATGTTGGTGGCTGATTCTATTCCTAACAACGTAGGATAAGGTGTACTTTCATCCATGATTTCAATCACTTCAAATTCTGTCCAAGTACTTGCACCATCAATATCTATCGTAATTCCTTGCAGCCTTCCCACGGGCAGGACCTTCTATTGGTTTGCCATTCGCAATTGAATAGGGGACAATTGTAGTGTAGGCTTACCCATGTGCTCCCAACTCTGTTTAGGTAGTACGTTGGCATCTGTTCCCAGAACAAGAATGACCTGACCCATCTCATAATCTCGAATATGTGTCAATAGTTGCATTTCCCTCCCGGTCCACAACGCATGTCTTCCCAACAGTCGAACTATGCGAGGTTCACTCCATCATGCACATCTATTTATCAATTCCTGTAAGACTTTAACTACCCTGTTGTCATGAAGCAATTTTATACATGTCTCTAAAAAGGTAGTTATCATCGAGGGATCCCTGTCTGGCTCAGACTGATCCCTACTACTGGGGGTAGAGACCTTGACGAAGCTCTCCCTAGATTCTAGCTATGTCTTCTTACCAACCCCTGCGTCTTCGTTACTTAAGTTACATCTATCCACTCCTATGGCTATGCCACTTCTCAATACCATGTTTAGTTTGGGATCTTCCTCGTGGGGTTTGGACCTCATCATCCACACGTTCTGGGTTGTTGTTTGTTGTGTTGCCCTTTTTGATGAATCTGTGCCATCAACGTAGGGCAATTTATCAACTCAAGATTGAGTTGCTCACAATAACCACATGAAATTCTAGTTGGGTTGGTACAATCCCACGCATAATGTCCTGGACCTCCGCAGTTGTAATAGATTAGCTGTCCTCGACCCCTTCCTGGCCCCATTCTGCCCCGTCCTTGTCCACGGCCCTGGGACTGACCGCACGTGATTGCCATAGCTGGATGCTAACCTCGCGCCTCAGTATGAATTCTATAAGTAGGTGACTAGTCCATTAATAATTGGTAGCTATGACAATCTCTTTCCTCGTGGCCGACAGATCTGCAAAAGTTGAAAAAAGTTGCTGGGGGGGTCTGGTTGTATTTTGACACTAGATGAAAGTTATCCATGTTGTGTTTTCCTCCCACTTGACAGATTGTGCACTAGAGCATGGTTGTTATGCTTGGCCATGCCTACGCCTCTGGTCACAATGGTGTTGGTTCCCCCATTGCCACATAATTCACTAAGACTGGGAAGTGATCTTTATCGTGCCCCTGGTTCCTGCACTTTATACACCATACTTCCTCCCAGGCTTCTAGTTGCAGTGTCTATTCTTATTTTAACTTCTTCATTTCCAAACACAAATTTGGGATTTTCACTTGGATTTGATGAACTCCCAACCCCAGGTCCTGTAACAGAGTTTCATGCAACCTCATCACTATCTCTAATGCTTCAGCCTGGGTTGAGATCTTCTGTTGTGACAAAGCCATCCTCAGATTTGGTGTTAAGGATGCCATAAACCAAGCACAATGATGTGCATCCATCAATGTCATGTTAGCCTCGCGAATAGTACTTTTCAGTCCTTGGTCCAAATCCCATGGGGTTTCACCAGCCATTATTGCGATCCCTTTGAACCCTACGATTGACTGTGTTTCTGACTTTGGCTGGCTAAACTCTTTCTTTAGTTCAGTTTGGATTTCTGTTGTCCCCACAGTTGGGTGATCGCTTCAGTACTTTATGTACCATATCAGCACCCGGTCCTCGAGCGTGCTAACTAAGGTAGCCTTTTTGATATTATCATGTGCAATTCTATGTGTGTTCCATACTAAGTTTAGCACAAACCAAAATTGTTCTGGGTCTTTGCTTCTTTCTCCTTTGAATATCGGTAGCTAGATCGCACTCGTCATTGTCAACTTTGCCACCATACTATGAACTACTACTACTCATGGTCCCTTCGATCCTTCAATTCATTTTCAACAGAGTCTCCGTGTTCAACATCAGACACCCCTTAGGTAGATCCCGGTCTAGGAAATGGAACCATTTGTTGGCTTATATGGGCCTAACCCAGGTTCAGAAGAATTACTTAGCCAAACAAATCCCATAGCTACCAGCCGGTTCGGCAATAGCCTGTGGGGCGCAGACTGAGGTCTCACCCGAGGTAGTAGGTGAAGGTGCTAGAACTAGGTTTCCGCACTCTTGGGATGTCTAGATGTGGTCTGGAGGGTTTGGGAATCGTTCTACAGCCTTGCGCTGCTCTGCTTCCATGTAGATCCAGATCCTGGTTAATTTGTAATATTAATTACTTGCTGAGGTATTATAAATCAGATCTACCTAGCAGGGTCTTTAAGCAAACATTTATCAGATTTAACCACTTCGCGCACTTAGAATGAACTCAGATTCACATACATTCATAAAATAAGCATATGCGCATAGATCAAACAGTGATATTAACCATACAAAAATCTAGATCTGCGATAGTTTAGATTTAATACAAAATTACAGAAGAAACTTATATTTATTTCCACTTTATCACCAATACATCCAGATTTCCCTGTGCACTCAGCTGCACGGTTCTGCGCACACAATTGCGAACTCTTCGAGGCCTCTGCACACATAGCTATAGAGCCTCTATCCCCTCCCAAATACCTCTACTCCGACTTACAAACGCTTTTAGATGTTTCTCCTCAAAACCCCATTACAATTCATATCCAAGATCATACAAAAAGAACTACATTTTTCCCCATAGAGTTGCGCTCTATTTATGCCTTTCTATGGTCTACAGACTGACTTACTTCCTATTATTAGACAACTCCAATACATAGTGGTCGAAATGGTGTATGGATTCATTTATTCTGTTTACGAGGTTGTTGTTCTAGTGTGTTAAATCCCGGGCAGTAAGTTAGAGCGGTACATAAAGGCTTCCCTGGGAGGTTTGACGCCCCTTTGAAGAGACCAAGTTCAGAGCCATAGTGGCTCTACATTCGGGAATTAAATCAGAAAGGGGTTTTGGCTAGGTTCAGAGCCATCGTGGCTCTGCATTCGGGCATTAAATTAGAAAGGGGATTTGTCTTGCATCAACTAAACTCGATTTTAAAAGTCCTAACTTCTACACCATACCCTATTATTTGTCTACAGAGTATGCCACAATAAAAAATCTATTATTTTTCAAATTTAATGAAAGATATTACAATGTCTTCACTAGGAAAAAAAACATTTTCCACAAAATATTTTCACTACTAACCTCGTTTAAAATTAAGCTCTTCCCTTGACATGCCCGACTGTAGAAAGAAAGAACACCGAGAGGCTCTTTCACGCAGTATAGAGTCACGATCGCCTTGGGGTCCATTCTAAACTTTCCCCTTTATCATGGCAGTAGACTTGCCTCAGGGGCTTGGTAGGGCCAGTTGGACCCGTGACCGTGGGAGTCAAAGGACTTGCTGGAGAGAGATTGACTTCTTTCTACTTACCCAACCCCGTTAGGGTTCTAAACCCTAAAATTTGCATCATATTAGCTTTATATAACGCAGAGGAAGTGGCACACCTGCTCCACTCCGCTCGTTCAGATTCGAACCATGACCGGTTAAGAATGGTACGAATATAAAACATTTAGTGGGAACGACATGTTTCGGTTGTAGATTTCATGATTTTCATGACTTTGGCACTGTGAGGAAACATGTGAGTTTTTTTAAAAGTGGAGATACATCCCATATTAAAGCAAAAGATAAAGATAAATAGACGCTTTTTCGTTCCAAATGGTATATAAATTTAACGAGTTTGGATTCTTTCCCTCATTTTTATTATAATAATCTTTAATAGTAATAATATATATATATATATATATATATATATATATATATTTTATATATATATTATATATATATATAATATATAATATATATAATATATCTTAATTTAGATGTTTTATTAAAAATAAATTAAGAAATAGGGAAGTTCTGGATATTTTTTGAAAAGATATTTTATTATTATTAAAAAAGAAAAAAAAGGGAGTTTAAAATTTAAAAAGTATTAGTTTAAGAATTTGGATGGAAAAGTTATATATTCAATTTATATTTATTTATTAAATATTTGGGTGATCATATTTGTAAAGGTATAAATTATCTTTTGAGTGTAAAATTTGAGAAGATATTTTAACTAGAGATTTGATTCTTTTGTAGGTTTCATATATCTAAGATTAAAATGGATCCAAGTTAATTTCTAACAAGCTAATATCCATTTTAGTTATAAATATATCAATTATCAAAAGAAATCAAATCACTAAAGATGTAAATTTCTTCTTCTTGAGTATATAACTTAAGAAATGTTTACACGTATAAATTTGACCCCTCAACACTTTGTGGATTTCAAGTTAAGATAGATATATTATAAACCTTTGTAATATTATTTATATTATACACGAATAGCCCATAGCCTTAGACAAATTATAGCATTCGGTTCAATCAATGTAAATAAATATTTATTATACTTAAATATTTAGGCATTCCGACTACTATAATAATATATAATATAAAATGCTATTTTCTTTATATATCTTTATATCATTCTATTGTAAACTGTTAATAAATCTTTAATGTCTATCACCAAAAAAATTATATATACAAACTCTATGGTGGATATATGTCGAGGGCCCATTGTGTTGACCTGGAGGAACTACAGGGTTGGTATCGAACACATTGCAAAATGGTTGGAATGATTTTTAGTTCATCCAAATCTCCTGGACAGGATGGGGTACATGTGATCCTGGGTCTCTCTGACAACTCCCTTTGACCATGCTCCGATCATTTTATAGTGGAAGGGAAATAGGATGTGAAAAGGATTACTATTCAAGTTCAATAAAACTTGATTTCCTGATGAGGATTTTTGCAAGATAGTTTGTGAATCATTGTCTGAGTTATCTATGGATGATGGTTATCTTCGATGGAGGTTGTTTCCTTGAAGCTTCACATCCTCAATAGGGTGGTAAAGAGATGGGAGAAAGAAAAAATTATTGCATGTCAAAAAGAGTTGGAGGAGATAGAGGCAAAGATGGTTGACATAAATTACTTTATTCAATGTTGGATTTCTTTCACGGGCATAAATTGATGATTTACAGGAGTTAAAGGCTCATAAATGATACATACTTAGGCTATGGGAGGAGACATAGTGACTAAAAATCCATGTTATATGGTTAAAGGCGGGGGAAACAACACTTTTTTTTTTCTAGAGGTACGCTACGATGTGCAAGGACAAAAACACTATTGGGGAGATTGTATGAGTTTGGGACATTGTCTACATTTAAAATTCATCTAGCTTGAGAACTCTTTATCCTCCAAATGAATAACAAACATATAGAGGTTGTATGTTGACTTGATGAATGTTCTTCCAAAGATGCATTTCACTATGAGGATCCATTCGAGCATGTTTTAAATGTAATTGGAGGAAAGGTTACATGTATTACATTCTCTTTTGTCATGACATTGATGAACAATATAAACTTTGAAACCAGAACTCATACTTTTACCCGTTTTGTAGAGATAGCAAAAAAGTGACCCGATTTTGAAAAGGGGTGATGTAGAACACACATGTTTTTTTAGAGCTTAGTTTTTGGCACTATAATTTTTTTTATGTACATTGCATTTTATAATGGTAGTGTTTTTTATGCTGATTTAAAAATGTGGTAATTCTACACTAGGCCCTCTTCTTAAAAGGTTTTTTTTTTTCTTATTTTCTAATGTATGAAATGTAAATAATTATTTTGTAAATTTAATAATTTTTGAAGTGGTATTTTTCTTCATATTTTCTTGTTTTTATTTTAATTTTATTTTTTTTGTAGTGAGGTTTTTATTGGTTTCCATATTTAAAGAAGAAGGTCGATATTTTGAATTTTCGATATTCTATATATTTATAAATCGTTAACTAATTTTTCAATCCACAAGAAATAATTGTTTCTAAAAAACAATATTTTTTAACAATGGACATAAAAAAAAAACCATTTTTAACATAAATACAATTAAAAAAATAGACATTTTGATAATTTTTTGCTACAATTGACATGTGAAAATCACAAGTTTTATATGAAAAATTTAACTGAAAATAGTTAAATAATAGTTTTTTTTTTTTTTATGAATTTCATGTCAAAAAGATAATAATAATCACTTTTTTTTTCAAAAAATAATGATTAACTTAAAAATTAATGCGAAAATCACATATTACAAATATTGAACACATAACAACCTTAATTCAGTGTATATTCTTCTCATAAAATGTCAAAGTCAAAACATTGCAAGTATAGCTACTTAATAGTTACAAAAAATGAGCTTGATTTCCAAGCATAACTTAAATTTAATCAACAATGTCATGTAATCCAAACTCTTCATGCTCTAGAGTTTCATCATTGTCTTCTTCCACAATATTCTCTGCTTCTTTTTGCTCATTTTCTTCTTCTAATGGATCTTTGACGTCTACGAATCTCCCAATGCATGTTTTTCCAAACATACCATGTAATGGTGGTTGAGGATCCTTTGCCTTTTTTGCCACACGTGATTCACTAAAGTCCCCTTTCTTCAACCCAATTTCTTAGATTGCATCTGGAAGAAATTGAAGAGCATTAATTCTTTGCTGAATGAAATTGCAATGTAATAGATCTTCTTCAATTGCAATGCAATTTCTTCCTTTTTGAAGGCAACATGCTAGTGTTGTACCTAATTATCAAGTACAAAAGAAATAATGAAGTAAAATAATACAATGACATATTTATTAAATAATAACATATTGAAATTCAATTCTATATAATAAAACTTACGTGAGCCAGAAAATAAATCTAGAAGCCAATCTCCTTCATTTGAACATATGTCTATAACATAGTTAATCAATAATTGTGGTTTTTGATAAATGTCAAGTATCTCTCCTTTTGTTTATTTGTCTTCATATGTTAGTTTTCTCACAACGGCATTATAAATCAGTATTTGGCTATGACTCTTTCCATCTACCCAATTAAAAATCATAGACATATAGCTATCATTTTTTGCCCAACTATCAATATGAATGAACTCACAATCATTTATAAATACTTCATCTTCATGGTTAAGAAGATTTGACTTTTTCCTATAACATGAAATAGTAAAAGTTCGATCAACTTGTACATAAATGAACTTTTCAACATTAATCAAATATACATTTTAAACGTCTTACCATGTAAGTTGCATCCTTGAATTTGTTTTCCCCTTGAAGCTTGACAGTATTATTGTCAGTTGTGTGTTTGAATAGAATATCACAAATCCCCATAATGGTGATGACGTGACTTCTACAAATCCCGCAACCACTTTACTAAGATATTGATAAGTATAAGGGTCACTGTCATAGTCAATGTTTGGAATATTGAAACCATGGGGAATATCTACAATAACTAGGGCATACTCCCTTTTATGCATGAGATTAGCAATGTCTTCATAGTCGCCTTGTATTACTTGATATTGAATAGTGTCTAGCCCATTCCAAATGAAATGAGTAAGAGTTGGATCAAGTTCAACATTCTTAATATGTTGCCTCCTCATTCTTTCGATCTTTAGTTTTTCAATAAAGGTTCTGAAGCTAGTTGGTGCTCCATTATCATCCTTCTTCCTCTTTTATAAAATAAACAAATATATGTGTAAGTTATAAATTAAAAATAGTACACAGATGAATAAAAATTAATGTCTAAATCAAATTACCTTTTCAAATGCAAGATAAAAAGCTTTTAATGTTGATGTAGAACTTGAATCTGAATAGTTGCACACAACATCACCCCAACTATCTTCATTAAGCAATTTAACCATTTGTTTTTGAATTTTCATGTAAAATTTATGACTGCATAGATAAAGTAACAAAAAGTTAATATAATGATATATATAACAAATAATACCAAGAACAACATGTTTTATGTAAAAGAAAATTATAATCTAGAAATGAATAAAAATAATTCAACAAACCTACTTTTGAAATTCCTCAGACATTTCCTCCAATGATAATTCCCTTGACATCACACGAGATAATATTGTTTTGACAATTTTTTCATCTTTCACTCCTTGCATTGCTCTCCAAGGTGTGATAGTCATATATTCTGGAAGCTGCTTCAATTCAGTAGCTGATTTACTGCCGCCACATATCAATGGCTTAGACTTTTTGACCTTTTGGTTTTTAATGCCAATGTTTTGCCACATGCTAAAAATCTCATCAATCAACTTCCAAACATCTCCGGTTCTAAATGCCAATTGGAAAATTTTATCAACACCTTCGAATATATCACTAGGAAGGTTTCATTTTCCACCTTTCGCATTGGGTTTCTCTTCAATTTGATAACCTATTTCCATACAACATTCCCTTTGGAAATATGCAGTAACATTTATCCTATCCGCACCAGATTTTTCTTGAAATTCATTATGAAAAAATCTAACCCTTTCGATGAAAGTCATAGAATTCTATATTCATTATCTTAATTATGATCCCATGCCACTAACTTTGCTTCTGTATCCAATAAACCAATATAAATGATACATTTCATTGTTTCAAAACATGGGTTATTAGGATATTCCTCCATCAATTGTCTTTGAGCTTCTATAGAATGGTTCCCCCCAAGCACATAATAATTATATTCAAAACATTTTGACTTATCAAATGCTTCTTTGTTGGGGACTTGAATTGGATCAACAAGAAACACACAATTAACCACATGAGCATATGGATTGTACCTCATCAATGTCTTCAAGTTATGAACATGTAGATGGTGTGGCTTTCTGACATGATATTGACATTGTCCTTCGCTTGCCTTATATGTTTGTTTAACATTACGCTGAAATGTACAACCACCATCAATTAAGTTTCTCTTTGTCAAATTCTATCGAAGGGCAATTTGTTTTGTTTTGATAATGCCATCCTCTAAATCAGCTCCTGGTGTAATGATTTCTCTGCTTTCTTTTGAAGTTTCACTATGTTCTTGACTACTGGTAATGACTACTTCAAAATCTTCAACTCTACTTTTCTTCATCATAACATTCTCAACAGATTTATTCTTGGGCATTGTTACTTTTAGTCTTTTACAACTCTTCTTAGTTCCAATGTCATCTTCAGTAACGACAATATATGCTTCACTGTCAGTTTCAACTTCATCGTCCTCAAAAGTAGCTTGTCTACCCTTGCTAAATTTATCCACTAGAGGCCTTTTTTTCTGATCATTTGGATTTAATTTTGTAACATCATCAATTACTACATTTTGCTTATTTTCCATATCTTCTTCTGACACTGAGTAAAAATAGCTGACAACTTTCATGATATCATGCTCTATGAAATGAATGCCTCCCAACCTAATTGAACAACTTTCAAAAAAAATATGCCAAACAAAATATCATATGTCAATAAAAACAAAGCTAAAAATTATAGTGAGACACATTCAAGAAAGAACAATACAAATATAAATAACAATGCTTACGATGTTTTGCTTCATATCATTTACGATTTGTTTACACAACTTTGTAGATACCTGTCTCATGTCATAAAATGAATATGATATTCGATATTTAATCTTTTCATGTGACTTGGGAGCTTTCTTAAGTATGTAAACACATATATATGACTCTTCCCATCAACCCAAAAATTCCATTATCATTTGGTATATCAATATATCGATATATATTCACATTTTGGCTTTCTCTTTCTTTTACATACTAGATTCTTGATGGGAGTTTCACCTCTTTTGAATTCTTATAGTCTGAAATCATTTTCTTATCATTTGAGGCACTTGAAATATTTGTAGCCATAATCTTAGGTGGAGTTCATTCACCAACGTTTTTTGAAGATGCACCTTTAAGAGTCTTTGGTCCAAAAAGACTCACAAAATATTCTTGATGCCATTTTCCTAAAAAATAGAAACACGTAAATCAGTAAATAATGATAACATATTAACTTAAATCCACAATGAAAATATATGATAAATGTTTAATTTGTATAATCATATAATTT
>APFE030293904.1:148701-160168 GCA_000404065.3 Pinus taeda | reverse complement strand
AAATAACTCCCGGATTCGCTCCCAAACCGGGAGCTTCTGAAAATGGTCACTCCCGCTCTCGCTTCCGCTCCCGCTCCCCGCTTCCGCTCCCGCTCCCAAGTAACATTGCTTTGGATAGACTTTTAAGTCTAAGTGTTCCTCACAGAGGAAAATGAAAGTCTAAGGATGCTCCTGGAAATAGTCCCATTGCGTAGATCTTTTCATTCTGAATCTACTGCAATTTGAATGGGCTAAAACGGACCTCGGATGTAGAAGTTATCGCAGAAAGAAGTTGCCCGTTGTCTTTTGAAAAAGAGGCAAAATCTTCAAAAAATTGGCCTAAAAGGCTTTATAAAGGAAAATTGCATCGGAATGGTCCAAGAGGCGGACTTAAAGCGGAGGCGGAAGAGACCCTTGATTATCGATCCCCGACATATCAGGTCGGAGGCAGGCATATGCAAATAATATAAGGAAAGGACTTCGGGCCAATGCAACATTGCGATCGCCGATATCGGCATTGGCGATGCTATGAGATAAGGGAAGGAACCCTGGGACTATGCCACATGCAATTGCCAATCCGGGGCGTGCGATCTCAGTCGTTCGATCGGAAATGAGATCAACAACTAGGATTAAATCGGTGGTCGGGAGATCGACTATCCTCGACACAAAGGGCCGATGCGATAGCGATATGCGATGCAATCTGGACCGTCTGATCGGGGATCAGATCAGCGGTCCAGATTAAATCGACGATTGGCGATCCCCGATAGGAGGGCTAATGCGATTGCGATAAGCGATAAGGGCAGGACCCAATGGGGATTATAAGCCCAATTACATAATTTTTGAAGTCCAGGAATTCAGATTTTTCAATGTATTCCCGTGTATTTGGGGGTTTTGGCTAATCCGCCTTTGCGATGCGATATGCGACTAATGGCGGACCCAAAAGGTTTATAAAGGTAGCCCTATAAATTTTGAGTTCCGTGGTATGCGGGATTTCGGGCAGTCCTCAGGTGGTAAGTGGTATTGGACGGGCTCCGCTCGAACCCATACTGGCCGACACGTGGCATGGCGCATGAGAGAGAAAACCGCCTTTTTGGGCGGGTAATCTCCATGCACTTAAGCCACCTGAAACGGACTGTCAGCCGTTGGATCGGAGATCACGCAGATCAACGGTGGGCTTGCGATAGCCATAAAAGGCGGACCTGAAAGGGTTTATAGGGGCGATTTCATAATGTTTGAAGTCCGGATTTCACGCCCAATAGTGTATTTTCGGAAAAATCTTTGTGTATTGGATTTTTCTCCATTTTCGGGCATTTGCCTCAGGGAAGGTCCCGAATCCTTTGTAATGGACCTTGATCACTATGCCACGTTGCAAGCGGGCGTTTTTGCAGACAATGATGCATTTGAAAGCCACAAAGCTGTAGAGCCAGATGGCCAGTCGAACAGACAACATGTAGGGAAGCCGCAGGGCCGCCGAGGGATGATAACAAGTAGAGAAACGACTGGGTAAGCCGGAGAGCTGGGAAAATGCCTCAAAGGAGCCAGAAGGCCTAATTGACAGAGGGGTTGGCGACAGCTAGAGGTCGCTGAAGGAGAACTGAGAGAGCGATAATCCGAGAGAGCACGATTGACAGGCAACAAAGCTGCTAAAGGTCGCTGGAAGGTTGCTTGGAGGTCGAGTGAACCATTGATGCACACAGTGGCTGAGAGAGAGCTCAAAGAAGCTAGAGCCGAAGAGCCAGAGCCGAGAGCCGAGAGCCAGAGCCAGAGCCGAGAGCCAGAGCCAGAGCCAGAGCCAGAGCAAGAGCTAGAGCTAGAAAGCCGAGAGCTTCAGAGCCAGGGATGAGAGGGTGTTCTAAGCCCATTGTTTCTGTGTAAAGCAGTGGAGTTGATTGTGGAGCTTGTAAAAAAACTGATGCTCTAGTCCCAAGGAGCCTAGTCGAGTTGACTAGAGCTCAAGGAGATGTAGCCCAAGCGTTTTGGGTGAACTCCAAATTAATATTGCTGTTATGTGTGTTGTTTTATTGCTGCGTCTCGCTGCTATGGGTGTGTTGCTTATTTGCTGCTTTACTTACTGTCATAAGTATTTTATACCAGCATAAGCAAGTGAACTTACAACACATATCTGTGTTCAAGTACATTATTAATTCTGCATTGGTTAATCAATAAATATTGGGAATATTTAAGCTTTGGAAGTGGGAGAGGTTCTTGTAAGCTCACAAGAAGCCTTTAGTGCCCTATTTTCAAATCAGGTGGTATCAGAGCTTGAGATTGATTAACCCCACCTTCAAAGAAGGTTATATCAGAATCCTTGATTGACAGAGCAAAGATTGCTTGTTTGAAAGGTGTTTAAATAGTCAGAGGTTGATTGTATGCTTGTTTGCAGACTGACTATTGTTTGAGTTTGCAGAGGTGAAGGGAAAGCTATTGATAGCTCAGTCCAGAAAGGACAAGAAGGAAGAAGGGCTGAAGGCATTCTTCTCATCCCAAAGGACCTCAGAGCAATCCTTGAAGCACAAGAGGTTTGTTGCAAAAGGTTGCTTCGATAAGCTCTTTGTTATTCTTGTTTGAAGTTCTTTTGTTCATTGGCATAATGACTACTTCTACAAGTGAGTCCTCAAATATTTCTTTCTTCACAAAAGTCTTTGATGAAAACATGAAGCACGACTTGTTCATCATGATGGACAAGGTGAGAGAAATGTATGAGGATGGAAGGAAGAGCAACATACTTAGAGAGCAGTTGAATTCTGTGGAGGAAGAGAAGCAGATGCTTTCTGACAAATTGCAGGAAATGGAGAGGCAACTTCATATTGCAAATATGAACCTGAAAAGGATGCATGAGTTGGAGTCACAGCTCTTTGTTGCCAAAGAAGCCTTGGTTAAGTATCAGTTTGAAGAAAAGGTAAACCATTCCAGTTTGTCTTCAAATTCTTCTAAGAATGCTATTATTGGTTCTTTTGAAAAACATACTAGAGGCATAGGTTCCAAGCTAATGTCCAAGATGGGCTATGAAGGAAAAGGCTTGGGTAAACATGCACAAGGTATTGTTGAGCCAATAATAGTTGAGGAAAGGCCTAAGTATTTGGGTCTTGGTTATGGAGAGTCTTATGGAGAAAGTTCCAAAGCTGCCATGAAGGCAATTGAAACAGCTCCAAGAAGGAGTTGCATTGCAGGTCTTCTACCTCAAGAGAGTGAAGATTGTATTCAGGAGGAATGCAATAGCTAGAAGCATCATTTGCAGGATGCAGGTGTTCAGAAGCACACACTTGAACCAGAGAGTTGTAAATTCTGATAGCCTTGAAGAGATTTATGGTGTTCCAAAGGGAGCCACTTCTTCATTCAATTCACCTCCTCATGTAGGCAATAAAGGTGAAAGAGAAAGGTATAAATCTGGTTCTAAACATATTCCTTTTGATTATGTAAAGCATGGTAAATTTCCATATAAGCATTGGAAAATAATTGCATGTTCCTTTTGTGGTTTGGATAACCATCATGTTTCTAGATGTTGGAAGAGAATGGCCACATACAGGAAACTTTTGAAGGAAAGGAAGCAAGAAGCCAAAGGTCCATTGGACAAGGCGAATCATGCTATTAAGAGGATGCACATGTGTTGCACTTACTGCCATAAGCAAGGGCATTTTGCTGAAAGATGTTGGACTCTGAATCCAGCAATGCTTCCACAAAAGCTGAAGAAAGTGGGAAGAGATGATGGCAGAAATGGAAAGGAAGTTTCCATGAATGATGTGTCTCAGGATGATTCACATGTTGATGCTGATGTGCAGACAAAGGGAAGACCTTTGAAATGGATTGCTAAGAAATGGCTAGAGTTCTTATCCAATTGAGATTGCATGTCCATTGATGCATCTATCTGCATTTCTTTGTTAATGGAATGCAAGTTGCAGGTTTCTACCAAGAAGGTGAATGGAAAAGTTGAGTAGGAGGCTCACTTTGTTGCTGCAACATTATATTTCATTTTAGCGTCGAAAGTACAATGTGCTTAAGTGAAAGTTGAAGGATGAAATGCATGCATGAGCATGAGATGCATGAACACAAGGATGTTGATGTTTTCCTTGTATTTGAACATGTATGTGTAATTAACTTGAAGGGCTGATTGCTTTAAACATGCATGTAATATTGACTTGAGAAAAGTTGATATGGTCTCCAAGATGGAGATAATGATGAAGTGTTTCATCTTTTTAAAAGGAGTCTAAGATGGAAATAATGATAAAGTGTTTCATCTTTTCATCTTTTTAAAATGGATTTTGGATAGACTTCTAAGTGTTCTTCACAGAGGAAAATGAAAGTCTAAGGATGCTTTTGGAAATAGTCCCATTGCATAGATCTTTTCATTTTGAATCTACTGCAATTTGAATGGGTTAAAACGGACCTCCGATGCAGAAGTTATCGCAGAAAGAAGTTGCCTTTTGTCCTTTGAAAAAGAGGCAAAATCTTCAAAAAAATGGCTTAAAAGGCTTTATAAAGGAAAATCGCATCGGAATGGTCCAAGAGGCAGACTTAAAGCGGAGGCGGAAGAGACCCCTGATTACTGATCCCCGACATATCGGGTCAGAGGCAGGCATATGCAAATAATATAAGGAAAGGACCCCAGGCTGATGCGACATTGCGATCGTCGATATCAGCGTCGGCGGATTGGCGTCGGCGATGCTATGAGATAAGGGAAGGAACCCCAGGACTATGCGATATGCGATTTCCGATCTGCGGCGTGTGATCTCAGCTGTCGGATCGGAAATGAGATCAACGACCAGGATTAAATCGACAGTCGGGAGATCTGAGATCCCCGACACAAAGGGCCGATGCGATAGCGATATGCGTGCGATTTGGACCGTCCGATCGGGGATCAGATCAACAGTCTAGATCAAATCGACGATTGACGATGGGCGATCCTTGATAACAGGGCTAATGCGATTGCGATTGTGATAAGTGATAAGGGCTGGACCCGATGGGGATTATAAGCTCGATTACATAATTTTTGAAGTCCGGGAATTCGGATTTTTCAGTGTATTCCCGTGTATTTTAGGGGTTTTGGCCAATCCGCCTATGCGATGCGATATGCGACTAATGGCGGACCCGAAAGGTTTATAAAGGCAGCCCTATAAATTTTGAGTTCCGTTGTAAGCAGGATTTCGGGCGGGCCTCAGGCAGAAAGTGGTATTGGACGGGCTCCACTCGAACCCATACACTGGCCGACACGTGGCAAGGCGTAGGAGAGAGAAAACCGCCTTTTAGGGTGGGTAATCTCCATGCACTTAAGCCACTCGAAATGGACTGTTAGCCGTTGGATTGGAGATCACGCAGATCAATGGTGGGCTTGCGATAGCCATAAAAGGTGGACCTGAAAGGGTTTATAGGGGCGATTTCATAATGTTTGAAGTCCGGATTTCATGCCTGATAGTGTATTTCGGAAAAATCTCTGTGTATTGGATTTTTCTCCATTTTCGGGCTTTCGCCTCAGGGAAGGCCCCGAATTCTCTGTAACGGCCCCTGATCACTGTGCCACGTTGCAAGCGGGCGTTTTTGTAGACAATGATGTGTTTAAAAGCCACAGAGTTGTTGAGCTAGATGGCCAATCGAATAGACAACGCGCAGGGAAGCCGCAAGGCTGCAGAGGGATGATAACACGTAGAGAAACGACTGGGGAAGCCGGAGAGCCGGAAAATGCCTCAAAGGAGCTAGAAGGCCTAATTGACAGAGGGGTTGGCGAGAGTTGGAGGTCGCTGAAGGAGAACTGAGAGAGCGATAATCCCAGAGAGCACGATTGACAGGTAGCAAAGCTGCTAAAGGTCGCTTGGAGGTCGAGCAAACCATTAATGCATGCAGTGGCCGAGAGAGAGCTCAGAGAAGCCAGAGCCGAAGAGTCAGAGCCAAAGCTGAGAGCCAAGAGTCAGAGCTAGAGCCGAGAGCCAGAGCCAGAGCCAGAGCCAGAAAGCCAAGAGCTTCAGAGCCAGGGATGAGAGGGTGTTCTAAGGCCCATTGTTTTTGTGTAAAGCAGTGGAGTTGAGTGTGGAGCTTGTAAAAGAATTGATGCCCTAATCCCAGAGAGCCTAGTCGAGTTGACTAGAGCTCAAGGAGACGTAGCTCAAGAGTTTTGGGTGAACTCCAAATTAATATTGCTGTTATGTGTGTTGTTTTATTGCTATATCTTGCTGCTATGCGTGTGTTGCTTATTTGCTGCTTTACTTACTGTCATAAGTATTTTATACCAACATAAGCAAGTGAACTTACAACACATAATGGTTTTAAAACAAATATAAGCATACACCTATGTTCAAGTACATTATTAATTCCGCACTGGTTAATCAATAAATATTGGGAATATTTAAGCTTTGGAAGTGGGAGAGGTTCTTGTAAGCTCACAAGAAGCCTTTAGTGCCCCATTTTCAGATCAATATGAGTATTTATGTGCTTAGATCATTAGCACAATATATGGAGCTGTCATGTTGCTGAAGCCATTAGAGGACTATTTAATGCTGCTGTAATATAAGATGGACAGAGCTAGTGTCATGGGTTGGTTCAACTGACAAGGAGCAACATGATGATGTAAGGGTCTCACCTTGAAGGACCTTATGCTGCAAATTAGTTGAAGATTGAAGGCTGCTCTCTGAGCTGCAGTCCTTGGTGTTAGGTGTATAACTGCATTGTGTCATCTTCATGGTGAAGATCTCTGCTCTTATCTAGTCAAATCAAAGTGTTGACTTCTGAGGTATATGTACTATCTCTCTCTCTCCGCTGAACTATTGAAGAACATATAAGAAGAATTTATCAAGGGTTTCCCCACATTGGGGTTTGTCCTTGGCTAACGCTACATCTTGTGTCCTCTTGTCTTGGCTTGTCTTCTGCAATTTATATTTATGTTCTATCTGCAGTTTACTTTAATGCTAATGTGATTGCTAATTTGGAAAAGATATTGAGCTAATTGTGAAAATTGAAATAAATTGCTCTAGCATAGAACATACCCAAAATTAACATGGTATCGGAGCTGAGGTGAAGACAAAGGCCAAACAAGAGTGAAGCAATCACTGAAGACAGTTGGGAAAGGACAAAAGTATCAATGGATTCCTCATCCCTCTTCTAATTCACCAAGGGTGAAGTTGTTAATTTTAGGTATGTTCTATTCTAGAGCAATTTATTTCAATCTCTTTTCCACATTAGCATAAAGTAAACTGCAGATAGAACGTAAATATAAATCGCAGAAGACAAGCCAAGACAAGAGGACACAAGATGTGGCGCTAGCCAGGGACAAACCCCACAATGTGGGGAAACCCTTGATCAATTCTTCTTTTATGTTCAAAGTTCAGCAGAGAAAGTGAGAGAGATAGTACATTTACAATAGAAGTCAATCACTTTGACTTTTGATATCAACATGAGATCAGTTGAAGACATATTGCTTCAACTGATTCTCTAAGGTGACTCGTTCACTTATCATAGTGCCGCATCTCGTCTATTTGCTGCACATAACCGTGTGACACCTTGCTGTACTGTCACATGTGTTGAACCTTGATGACTGAGCTGCTCTCATCTTCGTGTTGCTCATCATGCTGCATCTTCCATGACCTTATTCATCATTAAGCTTCCCATGCTCATGATCTCATTCATCATTATGCTGCCCATGCTCATATCATCATGCATCATTATGCTGCCCATGCTTATATCATCATGCTGCTTCTTATGCTGCCCATGCTCATATCATCATGCTGCTTATTATGCTGCCCAGTATCCCATACATCATGCTGCCTTCCTTCAGAGACAAATGCTCTGGCTGTTTCGGTAGTTCCCGGTAGTTCCAGCTTTTCCGGCAGTTTCGGCATTTCCGGCTTTTCCGGTATTTCTGGCTTTTTCAGCGTTTTCGGCTTTTCCTTAGGATCTCTCCTCCTACTAAAACCTAAAGACAAGCAGAGAGAGGAAGAGATCCAAGTGTGTGTAGAAATGACTTGAAGTCCTCTTCTATTTATACTAAAATGTAGAGGTTGAATAGACATGACTATTGGGCTTCTGAGCCTACATAAGTTGCTGGTTGACTTAACAATTTGTCCATAACATAAATAAATTCATAACTTCATAAATACTTAACAGAATCGGATGATCTCTAGATCAATCCCACACCTCTCAATGAGAGGGATCCAATAAAAATATCAGCTACCATAAATAATATGACCCACATGGAGTTTGGCCCTAGTTGCCAATTTTAACGCTCCCTCTCAACTAGGGAGAACTTCATTCGCTGATCCATATGTCCAATTGTACTATCTCTGCCATTAGTGCTCTGCTCAGCTCTGCTAGCTCTTCTCAGCTTTGCTCTGCTCAACTTTGCTCAGCTCTACTGGCTCTGCTCTGCTCTGATGGCTCTGCTCTGCTCAGCTCTGCTGGCTCTGCTCAGCTTTGCCTAGCTCTGCTGGCTCTGCTCAGCTCTGCTCAACTTAGCTCTACTGAACCATGAAGAAGAAGAATTGATCAAGAATGTGTCATACCATTCTCCACTGACCCGAAGTTAGTCGTAGAGTGTGTACCACTGGTCCCAGACCAGTCCTCAACCGACCCAAAGTTAGTGTCATAGTAGGTACAACTCCTATCACTGGTCCCAGACCAGTACTTTACTGACTCGAAGTCAGTCTCAGAGTATGTACCACTGGTCCCAGACCAGTACTTTACTGACTCGAAGTCAGTCTCAGAGTATGTACCACTGGTCCTAGACCAGTCCTCAATTGACCTGAAGTCAGTGTCATAGTGGGTACAACTCCTACCACTGGTCCTAGACTAGTATCATTGATCCCAGATCAATGAAGGTCATCCTAGCATAGGGAGTATAGTAAATACAATGATGCGTCCATCGGTACTACTATGGTCCCTGTCCTCATTTCCTTGCTCATTGATCAGATGAGAGGTACTTCCCATGAGTCCCAAACTGCATGGGTAGGATGCGTCGACAGGAGAACTTAATCAATCCTGTCCTCACAGGAGAACTAATCATCCTGCCACACAATCGCCATGGAGAACACATCATCCAGGCCTCATAGGAGAACTAATCATCCTGCTACACAATCGTCATGGAGAACACATCATCCAAACCTCATAGGAGAACTAATCATCATGCTACACAATTGTCTTGGAGAACACATCATTCAGACCTCACAGGAGAATTAATCATCCTGCTACACAATCGTCATGGAGAACACATCATCCAGACCTCACAGGAGAATTAATCATCCTGCTACACAATTGTCATGGAGAACACATCATCCAGAGCTCACAGGAGAATTAATCATCCTGCTACACAGGAGAGCGAATCATCCTGTCCCACAAGAGAGCGAATCATCTTGTACCATAAGAGAGCGAATCATCCTGTCCACAGGAGAGCGAATCATCCTGTCCCACAAGAGAGCGAATCATCTTGTCCCAGTGTGCACCACCAGGGGAAGGTGAGTCACCCTGTGGTCGTATGTTGCTCCAGTAAGAATCACGAGCCCCTAGAGCTCCCAGACTCAATGTATGCAACATGCAGGACCCTTTTACAAGGGTCTCTCGACGACTCCAAGTCTTTCGGTAAAATCACAAATTTGATCTTTCCCTGGGGCTCTCATAAAGTGTAGCGACCTGTACATCATCTCAATGCAATAGAGCCTCCTTGCTCATCGACTTACCATATCCTAGATAAGGCAGTATTTGATGTCTATCTGCTGGAGCAGTTATTGAATACGGGATTCCTCAATAATTGAATCCCACCTCTGGCTGTCACAGAGAATCACAGTGGTATTCATCATGTGTACTCACTGAAGAGTTTCCACAACCAAGCAACTTCATACGAGGTCATACTCGTATTTATGTATCCAGTCTCGGCGGTACTTATAACAACCGACTTTTTCTTCTTGCTCATCCATGATATTGAAGCAGATTCCAAAGAGAACCAACACTGAGAAGTGCTCTAGTGTTCCTCCACACTACTTGCTCAGTCGGTATTTGAATAATCACGCAGTTTCATATTTCCGGAAGTGTATCTCAATTCATGAAAGATTGTGCCCCGAAGATATCTCAAAAGATTCTTGGCACCAATCTAGTGAGGCTCAACCAAATATGAGCTCACCATGCTAACTGCAAATGTATGTCTAGACGGAAGTTCACCAAGCACATCAACGCAAATGAGTTTATGAGACTCAGAGGCATTTCCCAAATCTGGTCCGACATCACTACCATATAACTTCTGAAAGTTAAGATCCTTGAGGTAGTCACAGGCTTGCAATTTATTTTTCCACCTTCGGAATCCAACTCCCTCTGTCTCCTACAAATGAGAGGGTCTGCACCTGTCAGACATAGGTGCCGGTATGAGAGGTCTATCATCCACAACCTTCGAGTAATGGTTTGGATCGATTTCACTCCTAGTGAATCTCAGCTTCATTAGTCAGTTGTTGATCCTCTCATACTATGCCAGGGGTGTTTTGCTTCAAGCCATAGAGGGCTTTCTACCACCTGCATACATGAGATTCCCGATCATGAATCTCAAACTCCTCGGGTTGTTCCAAACCTGTGGACCTGTGGCATGAGGGGAATGGTCCCCTTATAAGATTTTCCTTTGGTACATCTCAGACATGTGCCTTCATGCTCTTTTTGAATTTAGGCATCCCTGTCATCATCTGACTCACAGACCTCCGGTGCTTTGTGTTAATGGACATGGTCCCCAATGGACTTCCTGTAACTTAATACAACCTTGAACTCAAAAACATCTTTGAAAATTCTATTTTCAAACACGTACCTTTCCATCGACGGATGCCATCTTAAAACTTTTGACTTCCATTCCTGGGGTTTCTTGCTTTCTTTGAAGAGTCGACCATTTCTCCTTGATGAACTGTATTACTTGATGTCCCTGGAATGATCATCAAGTGATGTGTCCCTGCCATTTGGGCACTCCTTCGCATAATGGCCGAACTAGTTATCTGTCTTTCCTTCCATCCTTCCATCCGATCTTCCAATGAGGTGATCTTTAGATGGGCCATCAAAAACTTCCGCTGCACCATTCTGATTATATAATCTGCTTTGACTTCACCCTTGGTGAATTAGAATAGGGATGAGGAACCCATTGATCCTTTTGTCCTGTCCCAACTGTCTTCAGTGATTGCTCTCACTCTTGCTTGGGCATTGTCTTCACCTCAACTCTGATACCATGTTAATTTAGGTATGTTCTATGCTAGAGCAATTTATTTCAATTTCTTTTCCACATTAGCAATCACATCAGCATAAAGTAAACTGCAGATAGAACATAAATATAACTCGGAGAATACAAGCCAAGAGAAGAGGACACAAGATGTGGCGCTAGCCAAGGACAAACCCCACAATGTGGGGAAACCCTTGATCAATTCTTCTTTTATGTTTTTCAAAGTTCAGCAGAGAAAGTGAGAGAGATAGTACATTTACAATAGAAGTCAATCACTTTGACTTTTGATATCGGAATGAGATCAGTTGAAGACATATTGCTTCAACTGAT
>APFE030293904.1:121360-148681 GCA_000404065.3 Pinus taeda | reverse complement strand
GCGTTTCCAGATTTTCCTTAGGATCTCTCCTCCTACTAAAACCCAAAGACAAGTAGAGAGAGGAAGAGATCCAAGTGTGTGTAGAAATGACTTGAAGTCCTCTTCTATTTATACTAAAACGTAGAGGTTGAATAGACATCACTGTTGGGCTTCTGAGCCTACATAAGTTGCTGGCCGAGTTAACAATTTGTCCATAACATAAATAAATTCATAACTTCATAAATACTTATTAGAATCAGATGATCTTTAGATCAATTCTACATCTCTCAATGAGAGGGATCCAATAAAAATATTAGTTGCCATAAATAATATGACCCATATTGGAGTTTGGCCCTAGTTGCCAATTTTAACAGAAGTCGACGCAGAGAATATTATCGGAATGGTGCAACCGAAGTTTCTAATGGCCTACCTAAAGATCACTTCAATGGAAGTCCGGATCTAAGGGAGGAAGGAAAGGCAGATGCCTTGGTTGAAATAAGTTTGGCCATTATATGAAGGAGTGTCCGAATGGCAGGGACACATCACTTGATGATGATAACAATCATTCCAGGGACATCTTCAATGATCAGAGGAATGATAGTGCAGGTCATCAAGGAAATGGCTGACTCTTTAAGAAAGCAAGGAACCCTAGGAATGAAGAATCAAATGTTGTTTCTGATAATATAAAGAAGTGTTATCTTGTATTGGCCCTCTCCTTCAGATTCTTTGGAAATCTGACTTATTTGATTGTAGTGCTTCAAGGCACTCCATTGAATAGAAGGGTGCTCTCTCTCTAATTTGGCAGAGATGGAAACATTCGTGGGATTATACTTGGAGTTGATGCCACCTATCCTGGAAAGGGTGTTACCCCTCAATTGAACGAGGGTAACTCGATTCATTTACAAAATCTCTTTTATGTACCTGATCGCAAGAAGAGCCTGGTGTCCATTTCGGCAATGGAAGTCAAAGGTTTCAAGGTGGCATTCATCGATGGAAAGGTATGTGTATGAAAATGAAATTTTCTAAGATGTTTTTCTCATGGGTTCAGGGTTGGCAATTTGTATCAAGTTGCAGGATGGTCCATTGGGGACCATGTCAATTGACACATCTCATCTATAACACCGGAGGTCTATTATGGGGGCATACCCGATGCGAGTCAGATGGTGATTGGGATGCCTGAATTCAAAAGGAGCATGAAGGTACATGTCTAAGATGTACTAAAGGAAAATCTTACAAGGGGACCATTCCCCTCATGTAGCAGGTTCACAGGCTTGGAACAACCCGAGGGGTTTGAGATTCATCAGGAATCTCATGTATGCAGGTGGAAGAAAGCTCTCTTTGGCTTGAAGCAAATCACCCCGGGTTTGATATGAGAGGATTGATAGCTGTCAGATGAAGCTGAGATTCACTAAGAGTGAAGCCAATCCAAACCATTGTTTGAAGGTTGTGGACGATAGACCTCTCATATCGACACCACCTAAGAATGACCTATTTCTGATAGGTGTAGACCCTCTCACTTGCAGAAGTAAGAGGGAGTTGGATTCCGGATGTGGAATGGTAAACTGCAAGCCCGCAACTACCTCGAGGATCTTAACTTTCAGAAGTTATATGGTGATGATGTCGGACCAGATTTGGGAAATGCCTCTGAGTTTCATAAAGTCATTTGCATTGATGTTCTTGATGAACTTCTGTTCGGGTATATGTTTTGCAGTTAGCATGGTGAGCTCATATTTGGTTGAGCCTCACTGGATTGGTGCCAAGAATCTTCTAAGATATCTTCGGGGCACAATCTCTCATGGATTGAGATACACTGCCGGAAATATGAAGCTCCATGATTATTTGAATGATGACTGGGCAGGCAGTGTGGAGGATCACTAGAGCACTTCTCAGTGCTGGTTCTCTTTGGATTCTACTTCGATACCATGGATGAGCAGGAAGCAGAAGTCAGTTGCTATAAGCACTGTCGAGACCGAATATAGAGCTACGAGAAGGATCTCGTGTGAAGCTGCCTGGTTGCAGAAGCTCTTCAGTGAGCTATTCGTACACATGCTGAATACCACTGTGATTCTCTGTGACAACCAGGGGGGGATTCGATTGTTGAGGAATCCCGTATTCGATGATTGCTCCAGTGGATAGACATCAGATAATACCTTATCTCGGATATGGTAAGTCGATGAGCGAGGAGGCTCCATCACATTGAGATTGATGTACAGGTCGCAGACATTTTGTCAAAGCGTCGGGGAAAGGTCAAACTTGTGACTTTCCCGAACGACTTGGAGTCGTTGAGAAAAGGGTCCTGCATGGTGCATGCATTGAGCTCTGGGAGCTCTGGGGGGCTTGGGGTACTTACTGGAGCAACACACGACCATAGGGCGACTCACCCTCCCCTAAAGGTGCACTGTGTACAGGGTGAATGGCTCAGTCTTCCCCTGTGATACCCTGTGGCGACTGTGGGATAGGATGATTAGTTCTCCTGTGGGACAGCATGATTAATTCTCCTGTCGAGGCATGCTACCCATGCAGTCTGGGACTCATGGGAAGTACCTCTCATCTGATCAATAAGCAGGGAAATGGGGTTAGGGACCATAATAGTACTATCGATGGACGCATCGTTGTATCTACCGCACTCCCTATGCTAGGATGACCTCCAACTGATCTGGGATCAGTATGAGTGGTTTGAGACACTCTCTTGTGATATTGATCTGGGATCAATAAAACTGACTTCAGGTCAGTGATATGACACACTCTCTTCAGATGAAACTGACTGCAGGTTTAGCAGAGCTGAGCAGAGCTCAGCAAAGCAGAGCAGTGCAGGGCACTGATGGCAGAGATAGTACAGTCGGACATATGAATCAGCGGATGGAGTTCTCCCTAGTTGAGAGGGAGTGTTAAAATTGGCAACTAGGGCCAAACTCCATGTGGGTCATCTTATTAATGGCAACTGATATGTTCCTTGGATCCCTCTCATTGAGAGGTGTAGGATTGATCTAAATATCATCCGATTCCGATAAGTATTCATGGAGATATGAATTATTTGTGTTATGGGACAATTCGTCAAGGTCGGCCAGCAACCAAACAAACCCCATTTGTGCTCAACGTTTTAGTATAAATAAAGGCGGCCTTCAAGTCATTTCTACACACTCACTTGGGATCTCTTCCTCTCTACTTGTCTTTGGGTTTTAGTAGGAGGAGAGATCCTAAGGGATAATGCTGCCCTGATGGAGAAAGGATCTATGCTGCCCTAATAGAGATCTACGTTGCCCTAATAGAGATCTACGCTGCCCTAATGAAGAAGCCTTAGACGTAGAAAGGAAGGGAGATCTAGAATGGTGAAGGAAGCCTTCATAATGCAACAAGGAAAGATCTAATTGCTGGTCTAGAAGAAACCCTATCTGCTGTCCTAAAAGGCACCTGTACGCAGCCCTAAGGAGAGAGACCTATACGCTGATCAAAAGAGCCCAGGCCGCAGTTCTGTTCATGCCCTAGTCACAGTCCATATACACCCTAACTGCTGGCCTTATTTTGCACAAAGATGTTGCCCTACATCCGCAATTTAAGAAGACTCTTTTATGCTGGAAATTGGAGGCCTTATCTCCCTAGACGCAGTCCTCTATTATGCGATCCCAAGAGGCCTCTATGCTGCCCTAACCGCAGTCCTCAAAGGCAGTCAATGAGTGTTCTATGCAGCAAGTATACGTTGGAAAGGGGAGCCCTTAACACAGTAAAAAAGTAGACTATTCAAGCATGCCCAAGCCGCAGCCATGGAGGAGTCTTTCCTCAGCTAAAAGATGCCTAATATGACCTCAGATTTGGACAGCAACAATGTCAAGCTTCAGGCAAATGAGGAAGGTCTGAAAGTGGCTTGTATGACATGGAGAAGAGTGCTGAAGGGTATACGTTGAAGTCTGTCCAGCAAGGCAGCATATGTTAGAACTGTCTTGATAATAGTACAGTCACTTGGATGGAGAAAGGTGTGTGAACTTGATGAAGATTATGAACAGTAAATTCTATGAGAGAAATCACTGTGTTGAAGACCTTGGTTGGAAACCTTTGGAGTAGCAAAGGGGACTGTTAGAGGGCAGATTGATATAGGCCTATGTTCAGTGACATTGGTGGAACTTTGTCATTAATAGAAGGTAGATTAAAGAGATGACTGTATGCAGGTACAGACTTCCTAGCAAGCAGCAGAGGAAGACTGTGTGTTAGGCTGCAGGCCATAACACCACAGTCAATATTTCGTATGAGTATTTAAGTGCTCAGATCATTAGCACAATATATATGGAGCTGTCATGCTGCTGAAGCCATTAGAGGATTGTTTAATGTTGCTGTAATATAAGATGGACAAAGCTAGTGCCATGGGTTGGTTCAACTGACAAGGAGAAGCATGATGATGTAAGGGTGTCACCTTGAAGGACCTTATGCTGCAAATCAGTTGAAGATTGAAGGCTGCTCTCCAAGCTGCAATCCTTGGTGTCAGGTGTATAACTGCATTGTGTCATCTTCATGGTGAAGATCTCTGCTCTTATCTAGTCAAGTCAAAGCGTTGACTTCTGATGTATATGTACTCTCTCTCTCTCTCTCTGCTGAACTATTGAAGAACATATAAGAAGAATTGATCAAGGGTTTCCCCACATTGGGGTTTGTCCCTGGCTAGCACCACATCTTGTGTCCTCATATCTTGGCTTGTCTTCTGCGATTTATATTTATGTTCTATCTGCAGTTTAATTTAATGCTGATGTGATTGCGAATTTGGAAAAGATATCGAGCTAACTGTGGAAATTGAAATAAATTGCTCTAACATAGAACATACCTAAAATTAACAATATCCAAACAATTGAACTTGTCTTATTTGTCATCTTGTACTCCTACAACATTTTTCCAGGTAGCAAAAACAATATATTAACAAGATAACCTACTAACAAATATTAACATTAGACTTCCTCACCATGACAATCTTCTTCAACAAAGCATCGACTTCCTCACGATCCATCTTCATACGAGTCTACTTTTATGCATCAGAGCGCCCAAGGATCCAACTTGATTACCAAGTTACCATTTTTTTCTTTCAATGAACTTAATATCAACAGTTCCCACAGGATCTTTACACTTCCCTCCATTCATCATGTTCTTCATGACATCAGATCAACATATCTTTCTCATTTTGCTTCCTTCATTATGTACCTGCAACATTCATCAACAAGTACCACCAAGCAAAATATACAAGTACAAGAGCATGATTATGATTTTGACAGTCTAGGGATTCCAGCAAATCTTAGTGAGGGAGAAATCTAGGGTTTTTAGATTCAAACCCTAAATCTCTTGATATTTCCTATTGAAACATCAACCCTAGGGTTTGAATCTCAAATCTAGTTCTACCCTCACTAGGGTTTGCCATTCACCCTAGACTACCTACAAACCCAAAAAAACCAAAAGTTAGGGTGTCTTATGAGGGAATAAACAAATTAGGGTTATGGTTTCTCTCTAGAGTAGGGTTTCCAAGTTCCAACCAAGGGTTTTACAAAACATAGATATCAACAGCCTTCAACAAGATGAAGGCTACAAACCCTAGAGCCAAACATGTCCAAAAATCCTAATATGATTCTTGTTAGAGCCTATATGCATAAAACAATTAAACGTACCTTATAGACAAGGACTACATACCTTAGTTCTTCATGATCACTGGAAGTTGCTGCAAAGCGTTCATCTTGATCCAAGGTACTGTTACTTCTATGATTCTTCTAAGAGCAAAACAAGATGCTCTACTTCTTCCTCTTTTTACTAGTCCTAATGAGAGAGAAAAACAATTTTTCTATGCATGTCTTCATGCTAGACTGTAATATTCCTAATGGAAATATACAATGTTAAACAAAGCAAACATAACAGAAACACATACAAAAATTTATAGCACATTTTGCAACAAAAAATCTCCATGAATTGCGCTGATCTGAGCCATTTGTTTAATAAATAATAGGGTACAATGTGGTTCTAGAAAGAGTGCACATGGGCTTGCTCAAGGCAAGCTAGCTAAGCCCAAATGAACAATAATAAATCCCTCTCAAATATGTTGTTGCTCTCTCCTGGCTCTGCGCTGAAATTACCTAGAAAATATGCTGTTGGTTGCAAAGAACTGCTGCTCGGGCCTCCTCAGATGCCCAGAAAATTCTGGAAATTAACCTCGCTCTCCTGAAATAATCCACAAAAACCCACGAAGGAATTGGCCAAATGTTGAATGCCCAATTTTCCCCTACTTCCTCTAGCTGTTGGTTGAGTTGAGCCCCCTCTTTGACCCCTCAAATCTACCCAAAAAATTCTGCCAAATTAATCTTGGCCTCTCCTCAATAAACCTAGAAAGACCCAGAAAGGGTTTGTCCTAGTTTTGACGCTCCAAAATTGACCCCCAAATGCTTGGCCCTCCCTCCTCCACGAGCAGAGGATGTAATCTGTAGCAAATGCTGCGTTTTCTGCTCCGCCAAAATGCTGGAAAAGCCCACACAACACTTCCCTAGACTCCACCTCAAGTTTCATCTCCTAACTCCCTTCACTCCACAACTTCCAAGCATGCCTCCTCTAAGGGCTGCGCAGTGCTTGTATTGTTGCTGCCAATTATCTCCACAAACTCGCACTCCCTACTGCTGGTATGAGCTGGTATAGGTAGGACTCTCTCCTTGGGCTGGCACTCGAAGTCCATCGAAGCAAGGGTTAAGATCTCCACTCGGAGACACTTGTGTGCTAAGCAACACTGCAGACTTGGCTTCAACTCAAGTGTGCTATGTCAAAGACACAATTTCTGAATAGATGAATGAATGACCAAAATGAGTGCCTCTTGCTCTATTTATCAAAGAGCCTCCAAGATGCCCATGTGGGCCCAACTCAACTTTCCCCACCAACTTCGCTCCAATGAGAGTGTCTTCCACATGTGGGCTGTAATTCTCGATGGGGTGGCCCCCACGCTCCACTAGAGCCACAATATTTCCCTTCATTCCTAATGTTTGAGACCCCACTTAATCCCAAAATTCATGTGGGACCTCTGAACCCACATATCCTAAGTGCAAACATGAATTAAGACAAAATTGAGCAAGATTGATATTTCCATTAGCAACATTGCTAATTGGGAATATCACAGTCCTCCCCGCCAAAACGTTGCTTGTCCTCAAGCAACTGCCGAACAATGCTCTCTCTAGTTCTTGCTCCCTATTGTCATTGCAAAATTGTGCCAGGGTCCTAGATGCGCCATTGATTCATCCCCAACCTCTGCACTGTCCTGAGATGAAAGAATCCCTCAATACCAGGATCCCAAGCCATCCTGTCGCACCTGAAGCTCCCCTTGCTCCACTCATATCCTGCTCGGTATAAGTATCAGAATTCCCCTGTATATTATCAATGAGTAGGGGATCATGATAATGTGGCACTATGCCCAACTCCTCGTGAAGTTGTCCTACCACATAGGTCATCCCATGCACTCCAGGAGTATACTCTCGAAGATACCACCCAATCCTTGCATAGATAGCGTCTCGCTCACATGAGCTTCTCCTGATATATTGGGGGTGAGAACTTCATAGATTGATATCTAGCTCCATGGTTCTTTTGGACAAGGCGAAAGGAGAAAATATATTTTGAAAGAGGGCATGGAACATACTCCTAATCTCGAAAAAATCATTTTTAAAAGAACCATCCTAACGTTGGAGACCTCACTCTTTTTCAAGCCTCATCCCCTTACTAAATCCACTGAAGCTATGCCCAGATCCAAGCTCCGCTAGTAGCATACATCTGTTCACATTGGATAAAATGCTCAAGATTAACCACCTCATCCTGTAAAACCTAATTATTAAGATCTTCCTCCAAGAGAATTTACCACCTTCAACTATTCTTTTGCATAAACTTTAGTTGCGTGGATAGCTAACTCCCACCATAAGATTTTACCATTAATATCCTTATGGCCTAGGGGAAAGGTTCCAAACTCTATTGACAAGGGCCTTGAAGTTCTTTGAGTCTGTATGGGACACATTAAGCTTGAACATAGGAGTAAGATCATTTAGAGCATGCCTAGAGGAAACAATGGTGAGGATAGAGTGGTGGTTAGAAACCATCCCATTCATAATTACATCCATTCACTGCACCTTACACAAAAAGGAAAGACTGTCCCATGGGCCATAAAACCTATCTCTCCTAGTTTGCATGTTATACATCTTTTCCCTGATGCATGTTACACTCAGCAACCCCCATAGTCTAGGCCTTTCTGATTCCAGTTAGTATCAAACTATTGGCGAGAAGCCTTACACCTCACCAACCCTGTTTTTCTGGTCATGTGATGATAGATCTAAAAGTACCTGCTCTGTCACTATGCCAGGCAACCATATTAACATCCAATCCTATAATGGATTCAACATTTGGAATGATAACGAGGAGGCAAGCTAGTCCCAACGCAGATCGTGATTGATGCTACTATGAGGCGCATAAATTGAACAAAAGTCTGCAAGCATGTCCTTCAACATCAGAGTTACCTAGTCACACCTGTGATGGGACTATAAGAGCCAAGAGAATCCCACCTCCCCCTTCATCATGATTTGTGGTCCAAAAGGCAGTTTTCTAACTATACTTGGACAACATCTTAATTCAAAGCCAGTTGACTTTCCCTCTTGATGAAATACCAAATACGGCTCGGTATCCTTCAAAACCTATCTCACAAACTGCTTTCAGCTAGGGACAGTCAACCCTTACATTCCACAAAACTATCAAACATGTCAGAAACAAAGTCATCTAGTAATAAGTTTTGTCTATTGGGAGGTCTCTTGATGACATCCTTCTAGGATTCAAGACTCTCGCTGAGGCTACCCTCCTAGATTTATTCCTTTTATTAATCTTGACTTGCCATCCTACTTCAATTTCCGTAATGTAACGACCCATCTTTAAAATACACATATTATATGCTCTTGAATAAAAAAAAATAAAATAAAAATAAAAATGATATTAATATAATAGAATAAGAATTAAGTATTAGTATCAATAATTAATTAACTAAAGTTCTAAAGTTTATATTAAAAACAAACATAAATAAAGTAATATTAAAAACAAACATAAATAAAGTAAAGGTATACATGAATATCAAAAGGGCAAAGAGACAACGAATATGATAAGGTACATATCAGTGTTATAAAGTTATAAAAGGATACGTATATGGTTATATAGAGGTGTAATAATATTATAATAACCATAACACATATATGAGGGTTAAACATTATAAAACCTTAATGCTACATATGAACACCTGTAACGGGAGGATGACTCACGCCCATGAGGAAGCTGTCACAGCGGGAGTCGCTGGTGTACAGGGCGGCCACCGCTAAACCCAGCGATAAAACCGTAAATAATGGACTGAGAACGGGGAGAAGAAGAGAGCAGGAGAAAACCAGGAGGAAGAAAATTGACCATTGGAAGAGCTTTAAGCAGTCTGAGGTTCTGGGCATGGGGGACAGTGAGCTTTTGTTGAGAAGCTTTCTGGATTGAGCAGCCAGGTTTTGCTTAGTCTGGCTGGGTGGAATTGGTCTCTCAGAAATTGGATCAGAATAGCTACAACATCATCAACGACACCTGTTCAGTAGCAGTTCAGGTAAGTACAAACTTAAATTCTTTATGCTTCCCGTATTTTAGTTTTGGTCATTACATATGGTATCAGAGGGTTTGTTCAAACCCTTCGACCTCATCGGCCCTGTGTTGTGGTCTGTGTATACTTCACTTCAGCGTACCAGTAGAGAAAACCCCATCGTCCCAATTCCTAAATCCCCATTCCTGGACGAGAAGCTGGTTTTGCTGTAGATTTTGAATAAAAACCCTGTCAGATTTATCCAACAATCAAGGTTAGACCACGTCCTGGGAGCTGCCTCTCATATTTTGCTCCTTGGATAAAATCTGACTCTCTCTCTTGCATTTTGTCGTTCAAACCCTTCGGGACCTCACAGGCCCTACGCTCGTGTAAGTTTTGTGGGTAAATTCTGCAACATAGTTAAAAATAGAATCATATTAAAAACCAGGGTAAAAAAAGCAGGGTTTTATAACAGAGTAAATGGAGTGCTGAAAATTTTATCCGTTGTGAGGACGGACTTCTTTCTGCTTGGGTGTTAGATTCCACATCATTTCCTTCTTGAATTATGATAACGGCCTGAAAAACATGAACAAGTTAATTGTTTATAGTCGAAATTGAATTTTACGGGGATTTCGGCACAGTTAACTCAATATCTGTAAGTCTTTCTGCAAGTTCGTTCTTTATTAACTCCACTTTCCTGTGACTGGCTTAGTCTGGACCATAGTTACTAAATTCGCCTAAATCGGATAAAAAAATATGAAAATTCGCCAATTTATACCAATATCGTATTATTTCGATTCGGTTTTGAAAGATAAGTGGTTAAATGAGGAAAGAAATGCCTCAAAATCCGCGGTTTACCGAGATAGAAGGATTGTTCATTCACCACCAGCGAATGTTAATGGCGGAACAGATGGAATGATGGGCATGCGCTTTCTTGAGCCAATTCTCTCGGGCAGAAAATAACTGATATGCCATTGGCGCGGAATTGCCACTAAATTTACGCAAATACATTATCCAAAGATAGTTATTTCTTGCTATATAAGAAATCTAGCCAATTAATGACTTGTTCATACCCATCATAGATATTTTCGCTCCTTTATTCCCTTATTGTTATGCCACTCGGGCACATGCCGCTAGATAGAATATGAGAACCTCTTCTCTGGTCTGGACACTTCAAAGTAGGTTCTGATTATTATATGCTATCACTTCAGAAGCTCCAAATTATTACACGCAGACCATTTCAGTAAATAATACGCATTATATAAATGAGTTTTGAAAACCGATTTTCTAATTGTGCGTGTCTTTATTACCAAATTCGCCGAATTGGACGAGAAGAGCGTATTATAATTTTGGTCTCATAAATTTGGTGCCTGGGTCGAATCTGTCGGCTATATTGGCTGCCAAGGAAGATGAATTATTAGCCGAGGTAGAATTCTAAATCCTGTACCAGCATGACCCTTGAAAAAAATAGAAAAGTTAATATCGTAAATTTTTATTAATTAATCAACTGACTAATAGATTTATTATTCATAAGTATGATAATATAATTCATTATGATATGTGCAGCTTAGTTTTATTTTTATCAAAATCAAATATGAAACGTTACAAGTACCTGCAACATCTCAGCAATGATAATAATATGAAATATGAATTTTATAAATATATATATATTTGAGAGACTCAAATTCATAAAGTTGTAAAATAAATAAGTTCAATAACCAAGTTATATTCCTTTGACAAAATAACTTAAAGATCCGTCAAAATTGGACAACTGCTGCGTTTTGAAATATATGTTGCCGCCTTTAATCATGCTCGTTCTCTCTTTCTGATTATACATTGAGTAATGCACAATAGATTGTGTAATATTGTGATGGTATTGGTAGTGCAGCAAAGTGAATAGAAGATTAGTGCAATAATAGTAATAATAAAAGAGTAGGTAATAGGTTATAATAATGGATATAGTACAGTAAGAGAAAAGCTGTAAATTAAATAAGAAAGAAAATATGGAGGAATCAATTGGAGTGTTAGTAAAAGGTGCTAAGGAGGCTATTGTAAGAATGACCAGAATCTTTCTTAGATAAGAGAAATCAGGCATGTTCAAATTGTTTCACCCGAGGATGCTCCACTAACAGACATCAAGGTGTGCCAAACAGGATAAAACAGTCATATTAAGGGAAATGGAAACTCTCAGGTTTCACACAAGTTTTATGTATATTCAAGAGAAGTCAAGGTTTGCGGTATTATTAAATACTTGCAAGTGAGGTTGGCAAATCACCTTGCTTTATCTCTTTCAATGGATGTAGTTGTAGTAGATATTCTGGATTCTTGGGGTATGCTCTTGTCCAGAAAGTGGTCTGCCAAATTTAGGAGGTAATATTCAAATGGACTTGTCTAATGCCAAAATCCCAGTTCAAGAAGGAGCCTTTGCCATCCTATATAGGGAGACAGATATAAGTCCTCAAGTTGAAGATGACTGTGATGCTTGGAATAGGTTGGGCTATAAAGATGAAGTGTTTGTAAATTTATATGGCTTTGCAGATTCAACAATACTTGAAGATTATAAAGATAAGCTGTCCCTAGGGAGCATAAAGCCTTGGTGGATTCACTTGCTGTTTCCACATCAACCTTGCAACCTACATGTGACTTTTAGATGGACAACTTACTTTGCAAGTAAATTTTAGACCATCATTACTTGATAACCTTGAACATTGGAAGGTCTTCAGTGTGATGCCCAAATGCTTTTGAAAACTGTCTTTACTGATAAAATATCTTGTTATGTACTAGCCATTTGCCATATTCTTCATAAATAAATTGATCTTCTGTTTTACATTTAGAAAATTCCAAACTTAACGTGATTGGGTTACATAATAGTTGCTCCATATCTCCCTTCTGCGGTATTGGTTGAGGTCTGACCACTCTTAAATTTTTTTTTTTTTTACTGTGAAGCATATACAATGTGCAAGTCCTAGAGCTGTTTGAAGTAAAGCCTGATAGCATCTGTTTAGACACGTGGATTGTATAGCAATGAATTTTAGCATTTCATCTGCTACCTATAATATTTATTAAAGCTTTGAATTACAGCTAGGTTCGCCTCCAAATTCATCTGCCTTGAGAATATAGTTGGTCTGAAGGCTACTCTCCCACCTTCCATTGCTGTTGCCTGCAAGAAGCAAGCAACTAAGAGGCCATTTTTGCCTGTTCCTATAAATATAAAAACAATAGTAATTTATTGCAATGGGCACTTTTGTAACCACAAGGAAATCATCAAAACCTTACAGTAATCAAATCTAACTTGATAGGTCCCCTGTTATGTTGTTTAATCATTCATAGCCTCCTAGATTTGCCAGTTTCAAGTTGAAAGGAATAGCTAAATTTCTCAGATAATATCTATGCAAGTTTTTTGTCAAATATTGTGAAATCTGAACTTATGAAAGCACAAAATTTTCTATGAATCCTATTGCAGTGAATTTGCATTTGCATCAACCATTAAACTGTTATGTGCACTTTATAAAAACTACTTTTCAAAGCATCCTTTAGAGAACAAAATTGTACTAATCATATCCTTTGACAGAGTCATTCTTAAAACAAAACTGGTTCTAAAAAAATCATAACCACATTTTATCCTAATTTATTTTCCTCCGTTTAAAATCTACTCATTATGTTATACTGCTGAACTGTATCTCTTCTAGATTTTAATCATGACATGTCTATGGTAAATTTTTCGGCTAAAAGTCAAACTGATATGGAACCAAAACAACCCTTCATTTTTATAGATTTAATCCATATCCAAGTAATATATTCAGAATATAAATATGTATGACCTTCCTTAAAAGTAATAGCTAGACTGGGGTATGGCGGGTATGTTACCGACGTACATTGTAACGAGACATTTAACATTTTTTTTTTCAATCGTGGATGTTATTTGGTAAATAAACCTTAGATGTTTTACCTTAGGAGCTAATAACCATACACTTCTGCATTATTCATATTAGGATAGAATACCCTGCATTAGGACAAGGAGGTCGCGAGACCACCCTCCTTGACCTCGGTACCAGTAAGATCCGCCTAGTGGGTAAAAATAGCAAAACTATACCCGTTTATGAATGTGAAATCGCAAAAGAAAATTGTGTTAAATTCGGTTGTCCACCTCAAAATTTTTATAAAATTTTATTATGTGTTCAGGAACCATTACAATGGTAAGGACATATGAGCGACGACGACGTGATCGAACAACATCACCACCATTAATGCCGCCACCGTCGCCATCATCATCCCCATCACCGTCGTCACCACCAAGACCATTATCAACATCAATCGCCCCAGCACCGGAGTTGACTGTGATAATGAACTCTTTGGAAGCCTTATTGGAGACATTAAAAGAATCAACTAAGGCTAAAACCAAAGAGGAATTTCAGCATGTAGCCACCAGTTCAGCGGAACCAAATAATTATGAGTCTAGAAGATCGAAAGAAGACATTTCTAGGGAGCTTCATAAAATTATACTCCCAGAATTCTCAGGAGGTCGAGCAGGTGAACGCGCTGAAGCATGGTTAGAAGGAATGAACAGATGCTTTAGGTTAAGAGAATATTCTTCTTCGGCAAAAACAAAAATTGCCGTGTTTCAATTAAAGGAAAGTGCCTTGATTTGATGGGGAAATCTGGAGAAGCCGTTGCACCTTACATCGGATAATGTCCCTTGGGAATTATTTGAGGAAAGGTTCTGCGCCAAGTATTTACCTCCATACTTTCAACAACAGCAAGCCAAAGCCTTCCATACATTAATTCAGGAAAATAAAACGGTGGAAGAATACGAGATAAGGTTCATGGAGCTTGTAAAATACATTCACTACTTAGATTCTGATGAACGTCAAGCTGAACGCTTCATATTTGGGTTAAATCCTCGCATCAGAGCCTTGGTAAGCATGTGGAAACCCTCATTAGTAGCCAAGGCAGTCGAATGTGGTCGTTATGCAGAGGAGCACCTTGGAATCAAAAAACATATGGGGCCAACAGGGCCTTTCCAATCAGGATATCCAGGAAAGACTCCCCAAAACTTCTTCAGAGGAGGTAGCTCGAGGCCACCTTACGGTAACATGTTTACCCCAAGAAATGTGGGGACAAGAACTCCCATGACAGTAAACACTATAGCCGCGGAATCATCAAACACCAGTCCATGGACATCTCGAGGGACTGCCAGTAGAGGAAAAAATTCGAGAGGAATCAACATGAGAGGACGAAGCTCGTTCTCTAGAAATTCACGTCCTGATTCAAGAGGATTAACGCAGCTTAATTGTTGGGGATGTGGGGGACCGCATTTTCAACGTGACTGCCCAGAAGCTTCGTCGAATATATTGCATAGGACTGGAAAGGAACCGATATCAAACAATCGAGGTAATCATAGAATTCACGCAGTAGTCAGCAATGACCAAGCAGCACATCAATCCACTGTAGTGGAATCTCCAGGTATTATCAATGGTATAAAACTCAAAGTCTTATTTGATACTGGTGCCACAGATAGTTTCATTTCGTCATATGCATTAAACAAATGTGGGTTGGCAGCTCATAGACAAAATGATTTCCATCAAGTGGAAATGGCCTCAGGAGAACTCCAAACTGTGGGCTTGAGTATGGATCAATGCAAAATTGACCTAGGGGTCTGTTCGACTAAACTGAAAGTTTATGTCACAGCCTTAGGAACTTATGATCTTATCATAGGTATGGATTGGCTAGAAGCTCACCAAGCTTGGGTAGACTGTTATGGGAAAAGGATTCTAGGCATAAATGATGAAGGAGAAGTAACCCAAATTCAAGGAATCAAGAGGGAAGTTTCTTTACGCTACATTTCAGCAATGCAGATAAAGCGTTGTTTAAGGAAAGGTTGTCAGGCTTATGTAATTCAAGAAGTAAGCAAAGCAAAAGGGCCATCCTTAGGACAATATCTGGTGTTAGCTGAATTCCCGGATGTATTTCCAAAAGAACTACCTAGATTACCCCCGGTAAGAGAATTGGATCTCACTATTGAATTAAAACCAGGTACCCAACCGATCTCTAAAACACCTTATAGAATGACAGCTCCAGAACTTCAGGAACTGCAAATTCAATTGAAGGAACTACTGGATATAGGGCATATTCGGCCCAGAACATCACCTTGGGGCGCTCCTGTAATTTTTGTGAAGAAGAAAGATGGATCTTTAAGATTATGCATAGATTATCGAGACTTGAATCGAGCTACAGTAAAGAATCAATACCCTATGCCTCGAATCGACGACCTTTTCGATCAAATGAAAGGAGCTGCTGTCTTTTCAAAAATTGATCTTCTATCAGGCTATCATCAGCTAAGGATTTCTGAAAATGATATTTCTATGACTGCATTCCGGACACGTTTTGGACATTATGAATTTACTGTGGTACCATTTGGGTTAACAAATGCGCCAGCTGTATTCATGAATCTTATGAACAGTGTTTTCCGTAAATATCTTGATCAATTTGTGCAAGTCTTTCTAGATGATATTCTCATCTATTCCAAGAATAAGGAAGAGCATGAAGATCATTTGCGGATAGTATTGTCCTGCCTTAGGGAACGTCAATTGTATGGAAAACTATCCAAGTGTTCATTCTTTCAGGAAAGGATTCATTATTTGGGTCAGGTCATATCAGGTGAAGGGATTTCAGTAGATCCTGAGAAGGTAAAAGCAATCATGGATTTGCCAATACCGAAAAATGCACATGAGATACGAAGCTTTATGGGTTTAGCCAGTTATTACCGAAGATTTGTGGAGGGGTTCTCCAAAATTGCAATGCCAATTACAACCCTTCGGCGTAAAGGTGTTAAGTACGAATGGACCGAGGAATGTAATAAAGCATTCTCTGAACTCAAAAGACTATTCACCAGTACACCAATCCTAAGAGTCCCTGACATGGACAAAGATTTTATGGTACGTACTGATGCATCCAAACAGGGACTGGGTGCAGTGTTGATGCAGGATAGAGGAGTGATAGCATATGCTTCCAGAAAGTTAAAACCTCATGAAGAACTCTATGCTACTCACGATTTAGAATTAGCCACTGTAGTACTAGCTTTAAAGATTTGGAGACACTATCTAGTGGGACGAAGTTTTACACTTTAAAGCGGCCATCAAAGTCTACAATATTTGTTCACCCAAAGAGACTTAAATGCCAAACAAAGGCGATGGAGTGAATTCCTAAGTGAATATGACTTCGGAATATCATACATTAAGGGAAAAGAAAATGTAGTAGCAGATGCTTTAAGCAGGAGACCTTGGATATTTTCTCTCATACCCATTAAAGTAGACTTAAGACAACGAGTATTGGATCATCTTATAAAAGACAACTGGTATTTAAAGGTGAGAGCAAGTCTTGAGGGTAAAAGGGCAAAAGAATCTAAATTTGAGGGATATGAACTAGAAAACGATGACATCTTACAATTCCATGGAAGGATGTATATTCTTGATGATAAAGATCTTCGAGATACCATCCTTGGGGAAGCCCACAGAGCAGTATATTGTGCTCATCCTGGAGTAGGGAAAATGTATGCGGATACCAAGAAACTCTTCTTTTGGGCAGGCAGCGTGATATCACTCAATTTGTTGCAAAATGTTTGGAATGTCAGCAAGTAAAGGCAGATCATTGTCACCTAGCGGGCCTCTTACAACCCCACGACATTCCTATGTCTAAATGGGAGACCATTTCTATGGATTTTATCACTGGACTACCTCTTACTTCTCAAAGACACAATGCCATTTTGGTAGTAGTGGATAAATTAACAAAAAACGCCAATTTCATTCCTGTAAGGGATACTCACGATGTGGCTGACATAGCTCGAGTATTCATAAATGAAATTATCAGATTTCATGGAGTACCTAAGAAGATTATATCCGATAGAGATTCGCTATTCACTTCTAGATTCTGGACTTGCATGCAAACAACCTTAGGTACTCAGCTAAATTTAAGCACTGCTTACAATCCTGAGACTGATGGGCAAACTGAAAGAGAAAATCAAGTACTTGAAAACATGTTGCGAATGTATGTGATGGATCAACAATCACACTGGGAAAAGTACTTACCCTTAGTCGAATTCGCATACAACAACAGTTACCACAGTTCGATTGGAATGCCTCCATTTAAAGCTTTATATGGAAGACCTTGCAGAACACCGTTAAGTTAGGACAGGTTAGAAGATCGAGTGATAATAGGACCAGAATTAATCCATGAAATGGAAGCGCAGGTAAGGAAAATTAGACAACGATTAAAGGAAGCACAGGATAGACAAAAGAGTTATGCTGATGCTCACAGAATTGATAGGAGGTATGAAGTAGGGGATCAGGTTTTCATCCGCATCAAACCAAATAAAAGTACTATTCGATTCGGAAAAGGGACAAAGTTGTCACCCCAATTTATTGGACCATTTAAAGTCGTGGAAAGAGTTGGACCTGTTGCCTATTGTCTTGCCCTGCCACCTCACCTGCATAGAATTCATAATGTATTTTATGTTTCTGTATTAAGGCATTATATAGCTGATCTATCTCATAACCTTCAATGGAAGGAATTGCAGGTATCGGACGAGGGAGTCGTAACGGTCGAACCGTTACGTATACTGGAACGTAGGGTTCGACAGCTGAGGAACCGCCTGGTGGACCAAGGTAAGGTCCAATGGGACAAGTATAGTCTTGGATCAGCAACTTGGGAAAATACAGGGGACATATGTCAGAGATACCCTAATCTATGTCAATTTTGAAGAACTTTAAACTATGTTTAGTATATATTTACTTCACTGCAATCAAAGACTCAGAAACATTTTGAATGATTATAGATAAATGTGAAATTTTGTGACATAATATATGTTTAACTTCTGCTGGTACATGGATACCAAAACAATATATGTGGTTCATTTTACTAAATTATAGTTGTCAAGGTAAAGTTAAAGACAGTTAAATGATTTTACTTTTGATAGAAATTAAGATATTATAAATCTGTTTTATTTATACATGTCAACATGAACAATGGAATAGAAGTCAGGAAGTGAATACATTCTAAGATGAAAGTCAAAAGACATGCATGGAATATGGCAAAATATGTTATACTGTAGTGTCATAGGTGAATAATACATGAGTTATTTTGAATATGCTGATGCACATTTTATAAATGCATGGGTAAGTGTATGATTGCAGATAATAAACAGTTACCGGGATGACCACGTGATGACAGAACCTCAGAACGATTAAAGCTCAAAGTGATTTTATGATAGGGTATTAGCCCTAATTCTACTGGGAGGGGTGGAGGTGTTGCCCACCGTTTATCTTCCGAACCCTGTAGTCATGGGAGGATTGTGCGGATCACGCTCCCCTAGACTTGTGATGATGACTACCGGATGCCTACTGGGAAACAGGTCGGTGTAGCCGACGCTGTCACCTTAGAGTTTATGAATGGTTAGGTCAGTAAAATTGACGCCATGGCATACTCCAGTAGAGGATGGATAGGATGGGAGCATAAGAGATTAGGAAGGATAGGATGATTTTAGAATAGCTTGGGAACCTAGATAGGAAAAGACATGTCCATTAAAACCTTAAACCTAAAAACTCTAACTTCGGGACGAAGTTTTCTGAAGGGGGAGTGTATGTAACGACCCATCTTTAAAATACACATATTATATGCTGCTGAATAAAAAAAAAATTAATAAATAAAAATGATATTAATAAAATAGAATAAGAATTAAGTATTAGTATCAATAATTAATTAATCTAAAGTTCTAAAGTTTATATTAAAAACAAACATAAATAAAGTAAATATTAAAAACAAACATAAATAAAATAAAGGTATAGATGAATATCAAAAGGGCAAAGAGACAACGAATATGATAAGGTACATATCAGTGTTATAAAGTTATAAAAGGATACATATATGGTTATATAGAGGTGTAATAATATTATAATAACCATAACACACATATGAGGGTTAAACATTATAAAACCTTAATGCTACATATGAACACCTATAACGGGAGGATGACTCACGCCCATGACGAAGATGTCACCATGGGAGAAAGCGGTGGAGTCGCTGGTGTACAGGGCGGCCACCGCTAAACCCAGCTATAAAACCGCAGATAATGGGCTGAGAACGGGGGGAAGAAGAGAGCAGGAGAAAACCAGGAGGAAGAAAATTGGCCATTGGAAGAGCTTTAAGCAGTCTGAGGTTCTGGGCACGGGGGACAGTGAGCTTCTGTTGAGAAGCTTTCTGGATTGAGCAGCCAGGCTCTGCTCAGTCTGGCTGGGTGGAATTGGTCTCCCGGAAATTGGATCAGAATCGCCGCAGCATCATCAACGACACCAGTTCAGGTAAGTACAAACTTAAATTCCTTACACTTCCTGTATTTTAGTTTTGGTCATTATACGTAAAGCCTGCACTGGTTGCATGTACTGCTTAGATCGGTGTAGCAAGGGGCCTCCCTATATTCAGGTTATTGAGACAGTCTCTTATGAAGAATGAGAAGCCTCTTTAGGCTAAGGTGATGTATTGGGGGCTTTCTGGCGGGAGTGTGAAGGGATCTGTGCACTCTTCTAAACTAGATCTTTATTTAGCTTTGGATTTGGTTGTGGTCTTCTATGAGTGCAATCCTGAATGAGGTGATTTTGTGTTTGACATGCAAAGCATGTATCAGGTAGATTCAACTCACACACTTTATTTTTGGTGAACTCCTTCAATAGTGAACACTGAAATGTGTGAAGGGAGCTTTTGGTGCAAATCTGCAGGCTGGCTCTGAAGGTATTTCTGCGACCATATGGGATTAATAGTTTACCAAAGCATTGAGCAAACAAATCAATGAAGGGCCTAAGATTTGCCGCAAATCCAGGGAATTCAATCTGTAGAGGGTAGCATGCTCGACTTTTGTTGTCTGGGTTAAAATCCTCTCCAAGGTTGCAACTATGTTAATGAGCCTGAAATGTTAAGAGGTTTTGTATTGTAGCAAATAGCGGGCAGCAGCCTCAAAGTTGAATAATAAACACAAATAACTGGAACCAAGGCTCCAATAACAATTCATTGAAATTTCTTTGGTTTCTCAGTTCAGGATACACCATTTGTTGAGGCATCTTCATTTGATATGTTCTGTAGGAAGTAAAGTATAACCCCTCAGCACTGCAAATTGCTCCTTCCTTCATCATGTTATTTGATCTGGTTAAAAAAAGTTGAAATCAATGGACATATTTTTAGGAGTTGTAGGATCACCACTGTTAGCTGGATTGTGCTCAATTACAGAGTCAGATGCTAGCAGTAGAGTGGTTGAGTTGAGATCTGCATCCCTATAGGTGGCTACCTTGCTAGCATCTGCAGACTGACCCACATGCATGGACTGATTGACCTCAAGTCTCAAGAGCTTTGAAATCATTGGCTACTGCATTGATCCCTTCCAAATCTTCCTCTGTTTGGATAGGAATTGCTCTCTTCACCAAATTTAGGTGAGCTGAAGGGTGGCTGAAAGATGTCATGGTTGGGGGGTTGATCAACTCCTCTTTTTGAGAGGTCATCCTGATCTGCTGCTCAAATGGATGATTAGTTGCCTTCGGACTTGTTAGGGAAGTTAGGGAAGTTGGGCTGAGGACACTCGCAATGCCAATTGGGGATCAAGAGAATGCATAACCATATTATTAAGATCTTCCTCAGTGGGTTCTTGAAGCATAATAAACTCATGCAGGGGACTTCGATCGTGGGATTCATTGTGCCTTGAATAGGTGATCCTTTCACCAAAGACAAACTTTCCCTCAGCTGCTGTCAATCATACTCTAGTTTGGTTGATCAGGGTGACTTGGGTGAGCCATAATCTAGAGCTGGACTCCTGTGGGTTTGTCCTTCTCTCTTCGTCTCATTGCACTTAGAAAATACTCCTCAGTGCCCTACCTTTGCTTTTTGTAGGCCAACCCTTCTTCATGAAGCTATTTTTTTTGCATGGATTATAATTCTTGATTTTTCTGGAATGCAAGTATGATGGGTCTACATTACAAAATATAAAGCTGATGGTTTGGTGGATGAATACAAAGGCAGGGTTGGTTACGAAGGGATTTTAAGTTTTTACAGTAATAGGAACTACAGTGACACAGTTGGCTCTAGCCATGGTTGCTCATTTTGGATCTGGGCTTTTTCAAATGGATGTAAAGAGTATTTTTCTCCATGGAGATTTAGTGGGGGAACTTTATATGTATCTGCCACAGGGATTCCAGTTCTCGAGTGAAGAGTCTCCAGTGTGTTGGTTGGTGAATGCTCTTCATGGGTTAAAGCAAGCTTCAAGCACCAGGTATATTAACATTGACAGACATCTTATAGGAACTAGATTCAAAAGAAACCCTTTTGATCCAAATCTGTAAGTAAAAATCACATGTAGAAATATAGTGATCTTGGTGGTGTATGTGAATGATTTTACCATCACAGGTAATGAGGTTGATGCATTTCAATAGGTAAAATCTGATGTGTTCAGCTTTTGACATGACTGATTTAAGCTTCTTATGTTATTGCCTACACTAATCTGATGGATCCATGTTTTGTTTCACAAGATAGATATACTAAAAGTTTGTTGGAGAGGTCTTTTAAGGCAGATTGCAAGGCAACTTCTACACCTATTGAAGTTGGGCCGAAATTATTAGCCAAGATTCACTCAAAACTGGCTAATGGGTCAATAGACAGAAAATTGGTGGGCAGCTTGATATATCTTACAACAGCGGTGGATCTAAGTTTTGTAGTTGGCTATATTTCCAGGTTTATGACAACTCAAAATGCTGAACATTGGAGTGAAAAACTGAAACCAAGATGATTTTGAGGTATGTATGGCTTGTGAAGCAGTGTAGTTGCAAAGAATACTTGCTGATCTGCAAGCGGAACAAGCTTGCACAAATTTTCTTTATTGTGATAACCAATGTGTTGAAGTTGGTGAGAAATCTGGTGTTTTGTGAGTGGACAAAGCAGGTGGAGGTTCATTATCATTGTGTTTGACAACGAGTGAAGAGTGTAGAAATAGAGATGCAATATTGTGCATCTCAAGAGCAGTGGCAGACATTTTCACCAAGCCTTTTGGTCTATACAAGTTTGTAAAGCGTAGAGATAAGATTCGTGTAGTTTCAAGTATAACCATTATGGGACAGTGATGGAGTCTATTCAGTCGAATGATCATACTATAATGTACCTTTTAGATATCGTAGTTTTGTGTTTGTGATCGACTTTAGTGACTTAAGAAATTAAGTAAAATACGTTTTAAATAACAAAACTTTGGTTTGCACCGAAGACTATCTCATGAGACAACACTTTTCTATCTTATTACATATATTGGATAATACAATCTTCTATTCTCTCTTAGAAATTCCACGTATTATTGGGTGTGTGTATTTTATAAGTTCCATGGTTCTTATATAAATGTTTTGTTACAATAGTGTTTACACTTCTAAGAATGAGCTATATAGTATCACTTTCTATTCTGCATGCTGAGATTAATGAGATATTGCCACTGGGGATGTTTCTGTTTGAGCTGTGCTTCTCTTTGAATATATATGATCCTGTCTTATATTTTTGTTATGATTACATATTTCTTACCTGAATATTCTCTGCATTAAAATGTTCTTATGTTTCTTGACAGTATGGTTTGGCACTCTCAGAATATTCCAACTTAAATGTGTTTTAGTAATCTCATTGACAATGCCATGTTGTTGGTTGATCACTTTCTGCAGGAATGCAAGGAAGTTGTCTATGAATGGACTGGGAAATGCAGGAGTTGTCAGGGATCTGGATATACATGTTTCTACAGTAAAAAGGGCCGTGAAGTCATTAGCAAGTGCATCCCTTGTCTTGGAATAGGTTTGCCATACCCGTATCTTTTGATTACTTTCTTTTGTAAGAATTCTGTAAAAATAATCCTACCTTTGGTCTGTGTGGTCATTAGACTGAACTAAAATAACAAATTCGTGTTGATTGGAGTTGACATCATTCCTCTCTTATTTCGGACAGTTGTAAAGTTTTAAGATTTCCATACTTTTCAGGTGCTCAAGTGCATATTTGATTTAGCAGCTAGTTCAGCATGATATCCATCTTTACATGTCTTAGATTTTCTGAGATGGAGTTGCCTTTTACACTCCACTTGCTCAGTGCTGGTGATGCTTCATGTAAATTAGTCCCATTGATTGCCTTTGGTCATAACTGAACATTGATATAGTTTCATTTCATTTTAACAAGAAAATGGGCGTATGTAGATAGTCTGAATTACTTTCATAATGTTATTTTAGTAAGATTTATTTCACATGTAGAAGCAAGCTTAGTCATCTGCAATGAGTAATAGGTGGTTAGTTTCAAATGATGTAAGTATTAATGCCTTGAATTGCCATAATTAGAGTCAGCTCTTCAAGGTTGTGATCTAGTTCCTGTGTTTGCAGTTTAAATGTATGATATCATGTTTCTCTTGTTTATGCTGCAAATGAAGGGGAAGCAACATTGAGAATATTCAATTAGTTAATCATTAAAATAACTAGTAATGATATTCTAATTTCAGCTCATGAATTTATCTGGCTTTGTCTTGACTTCTAGTTAAAAGTTGCAGAACATGCAATTTCCAAGTGTGAATGATCATTTGTCTTTGAATGTAATATCCCCATTTTTGGTTTCCCTTATGATGCAGTTAGGATGGATTTCCAAGGTTTCTGATAGCTAGGTCACAGGGGTGAGTTTATGCCATCAGTGGGCCTTGAGGGTTTTGGAGGAGTTTTATGGGGTCCGACAGGGTTCACTTGCTATATATCATCATCAGGGTCAGTTCCATACAGTTCAATTTTGGTTCCGTTGCATTCCGATGATTCACGTAAAACGAGGTTGTTATCAACATATTTTAATTAAATATGCGAAAGGTGTTATTTGGAACAGATTATTTGGAGAAACACCTTAGTGTATGTTGAAGTTTCTAAGTTTACTTAATTTAGAAACCCTTCATGCACTTTTCTGGTTTATTCCTACCTACTTGTTATTTTTCTTTAACAAGCTATTTACAAAGTAAATACTGAAAATAAACACCAGTGCATGCTCAACATATTACAGATCAGTGACTAAAAGAAACAAGAACAAACACATCACATGACACCATTATTTTTGGACCAATGTCCCCGGAAAAAGCCAATGCAGGGAAACCGGTGCAACTATCTAAGGGTTTTCTTATTAAGCAATATCAAAGTACAATCTGGGTGCCGTAACTAGCCTGCCCAACAGAGAATTTCCTTAGCAGCTATACCTCACAATTTGAGAGAAATCAGAGTACAATCTGGGTGCTATAACTGGTCTACCCAACAGAGAATTTCCTTAGTAGCTATACCTCACAGTTTGGGAGAAATCTCCTGGGTGAAACCCCGGAAAACCCTTCTGGTAGCTCCTCAGCACAAAAATGTTCCTTCAACCCCAGCGTCTGCCCAATTTGGATAGCATCAGCCCCTCTCTCTCTCATGCTAGCCTTGCGTCAGCCTTTCTTGGCCTGTGTCTGCCCCAAGAGGCCATGCGTCAACTCTGGGAGCCTCTGCGTCAGTTACGCTTGCCCCTTTGATGCTCTGTGCAACACTTGGCTGCCTCTGCGTGGCCCTGCGTGAGCCCTTGCTGGCTTTGCGTCACCCTCCTTAGCTGCGGCGCTACTCTCTTGGCACAATCTCTGCCTCCTTTGTTTTTCTGTACTCAATGCCCCTCAGTTGCTCTCCCGATCACTGATTCTATCTCTATTTATAAGAAGAGCTTCAGCGTAAATCACATGAAAAAGACCTTTGTCGACGCGTTTCGAACCAACTAGTGTGGTTCATCGTCAGGACAAGTTGAAGAAACAGATCTGGCCTAGCAAGTTAAATAGACTGAGCAGAGACTCCAACGGCTACATAACCGCTATTTTTGACTCTAGGACCACATAATGGCTATTTTTGACTCTAGGACCCAGGCTAAAGTTATATTAATAAATTTAATATTATTATTATTTTTATAATATTAAGATTAACAATATATTATTTTATTTCTAGAATTAAACAAAATTAGGTACAATGAATAGTATCATAAGTAATTTATTTAATTAAATAACTTTATGTTGTTAATAGAATAAAACTTATGGTTATTGAAAATTATTATTTGCGTGAATGAATTCTTTTAAAGAAATAAATAGGGTTACATAAATAAAATCTATTCTTATTCCAAAAATAATAATAATAGGATGTTAGGATTAAATAAGAATAAATGAATAAATATATAATGTTAATGGTAATAAGTTATTAAATTATTAACTAACTATATATATGAATTGTTTATTAAAGGTATGTTATTTTGCTTATAAAGTTATACTAATTACTATTGAAGTAATATCATGTTTATAAAATTATTAAATTTACTAATTAATAAAACTAATCTTAAATTCATCAACTTTTGCACTGAGAATGGAATTTAAATGCAACATACTGTTCCATACACTCCACAACAAAATGGTGTAGTTGAAAGGAAAAATTGCACTTTAAAGGAAATGGCTAATTGTATGCTTCAATCTAAAGGACTTAGTCTTAATTTTTGGGCAGAAGCAATTAACTGTGCAAATTACATAGTAAATCGCACTCCTATTAATGTTTTAAAGAATATCACTCCAGAAGAAGCATGGAGCTCAATTAAACCAGATGTAAGTCACTTTCGTGTTTTTGGAAATGAAGCATGGGCCCATATTCCAGATGAGAAACATAAAGCTTTGGAACCCAAGAGTGAAAAATGTATTTTTGTTGGATATTCTGAAGATGTCAAAGGATATAGACTTATTCCACTTAAGTCCAAAAATGTTATCATTAGAAGAGATGTAAAGTTTGCTGAAAATATATCGGCCTACGAGCCTAGTTCGGTGGATGTGCCACCTCTCTCCATCCCTTCTACTTCTGAAAATATTTCTTCTTCAGATGATGACAGTAAGGATGACAATCCTCCCCCCTTCTCAAGATCCTCCTTCAGCTCCTCAGCTTCCAAAATGGGCCCGTGCTACTCGGGATGCAGTAGGTGCTCTTGCCGGTGATCGTACAGATCAACGACGTACATGCTCTCAGTTCTATAGAGCCTCTTCTTTACTGGCTCAAGCTTCAGCGAATTATGATCCTGACAACTTTGCAGAAGCTTCAGGCCATCTAGATTGGGACGCAGCTATGAATGAAGAATATCGTTCTTGGCAAATGATACATGGGATCTTTATCCTCTACCAAAGGGATGAAAACTTGTTAGATGCAAATGGGTTTACAGAACCAAGTATGGACCAGATGGAAAAGTTGATAAACATAAAGCTCGTCTTGTTGCTAAGGGATTTTCACAAGTAGAAGGCATTGACTATATTGAAACCTTCTCCCCTGTTGCCAAGATGAACTCTATTCGCCTTGTTCTTTCCCTTGTTGCCTCTTTCAAATGGGAAGTCCATCAGATGGATGTTAAATTTGCCTTCTTGCATGGGGACTTGCATGAAGAAATCTATATGGAACAACCTACTGGCTTTTTACAAACTGACTCCAGCTTTGTATGTCGGCTTAAGAAATCCCTTTATGGTCTCAAGCAAGCCCCTCGGGCTTGGTATGCCAAAATGGATAGCTTTCTTTTAGAAACGGGCTTTTCTAGGTGTCATTTTGACAATACTGTCTACACCAAGAAAGTGGGCAAGCCTCTTATCATTCTTGTTCTTTATGTTGATGATCTTATCCTTATTGGTAGTGATCCCAACCTTATAAACCATGTGAAGT